>SJYW01019730.1:242867-301932 GCA_006410735.1 Raphicerus campestris | reverse complement strand
CATCAATTCTTTGGCACTCAGCTTTCTTCACAGTCCAACTCTCACATTCATACATGCCCACTGGAAAAACCATAGCCTTGACTAGACGGACCTTTGTTGGCAAAGTAGTCTCTGCTTTTCAATATGCTATCTAGGTTAGTCATAACTTTTCTTCCAAGGAGTAAGTGTCTTTTACTTTCATGGCTGCAATCACCATCTGCAGTAACTTTGGAGCCCGAAAAACTAAAGTCTGCCACTGTTTCCGCTGTTTCCCCATCTATTTCCCATGAAATGATGGGACCAGATGCCATGATCGTTTTCTGCATGTTGAGCTTTAAGCCAACTTTTTCACTCTCCTCTTTCACTTTCATCAAGAGTCTTTTTTTTTTCTTTCATCACAGCACTGTTTATAATAGCCAAGAGTCTTTTTAGTTCCTCTTCACTTTCTGCCATAAGGGTGGTGTCATCTGCATATCTGAGGTTATTGATATTTCTCCTGGTAATCTTGATTCCAGCTTGCGCTTCTTCCAGTCCAGCGTTTCTCATAATGTACTCTGCATAGAAGTTAAATAAGCAGGGTGACAATATATAGCCTTGACGTACTCCTTTTCCTATTTGGAACCAGTCTGTTGCTCCATGTCCAGTTATAACTGTTGCTTCCTGACCTGCATATTAGTTTCTCAAGAGGCAGTTCAGGTGGTCTGGTATTCCCACCTCCTTCAGAATTTTCCACAGTTTATTGTGATCCACACAATCAAAGGCTTTGTCATAGTCAATAAAGCGGAAATAGATGTTTTTCTGGAACTCTCTTGCTTTTTTGATGGTCCATCCGATGTTGGCAATTTGATCTCTGGTTCCTCTGCCTTTTCTAAAACCAGCTTGAATATCTGGAAGTTCACACATTTGAGTATTGTATTATAAAGAAAGCTCTGTGTAGAAGAATTGATGCTTTCGAAATGTGGTGTTGGAGAAGACTCTTGAGAGCAAGGAAATCCAACCAGTCCATCCTAAAGGAAATCAGTCCTGAATATACATTGCAAGGACTGATGCTGAAGCTGAAACTCCAGTACTTTGGACACCTGATTCATTTGAAAAGACACTGATCCTTGGAAATTTGAGGGCTTGAGGAGAATGGGATGACAGAGGATGAGATGTTGAATGGCCTCACTGACACAATGGACATGAATTTGAGTAAACTCTAGAAATTGGTGATGGACAGGGATGCCTGGGATGCTGTAGTCCATGGGGTCGCAGAGTTGGACATGACTGAGCAACTGAACTGAACTGAACTGATCCTCCTCAATGTGGCACACCTCCTTTCTGTTTCTTTGGTACTTTACTCATTTTTTTCTTTCAGAATATGGTCACATAAAAATTTCAAACAACACCAAAGAACATAATATGTAAAAAAAAAAAACTTGCCTCCGACCCCACCTATCTCCCAGCAACGACTGATATTAAGGGTCTGGTGACAGTTATTCCATTTCTGTGCAAACGCACACACAGAGAAAGGAAGAAAAATGCACACAAATTCCTTGTATTCTATGTGTTTAAAACTATCACAATTATTAAAGTATCAGATATTAGTATATATTTTGCTTTTTCTCAATTAATGATACACATTGTTCATATTTCCATTTCAGGACAGTGTATGTTTATCTACTTTCTATTAAAGTTTTGGAGAGATTATGCTGAAAGAGCATGTTTATTTTAGGATGATTAATATATTTTAATTATCAATTGATATGTTTTCATTTCCAGGAATATAGTATCTAATTTTTACTAGGCCATTTAAATGAATACTTTTAAACTCTGTTATTTTTGTTTATATATGTATTTTTCTAATTTCCAAAGTTCATTTTAAAATATCTAGTATGTTGTTTTTAAACTCTGTGTGTGTGTGTGTCTGTGTGTGTGTTTGTGTGTGTGTATGAGTTCCTACTGATTAGTTCTGGTATTTGGGAAAGTTATTATTTTGGCGTTTCCTTGTACCCGACAATTTCACTGAATAACTCATTAGTTTTATTTGTTTTTAAGTGGTCCTGCATTTACTCAGAATGGAAATATATTATGTGCAACTAATGACATTTAGTTTTTCCTTCTTGGTTCACCAATTTAAAAGTTCACCATCGCTCTCTCTCTAATTACCCTCTGGATGCTCCAGCTACAGGCATTTGTGCATGCAAGTAAAGCTGGGCAAGTAGCCACTGATTGGCTTCTTATAATAATCAAATATCTTAATGTCTATTACAGGGAGGAGATAAAGAGAAGTACTTGAGGCCAATATCAGAATCAAGTAAAAATCTCTTATCTTAGTAGGAAACTAAGTCTCTGGGTTTTGATTTTAGGATATTGTGAAGATAATGAAAGTTTCAAAAAAAAGCAAAATAATCCTTCCACTCACTGTTGTGTGCCCTTATGGCATGTCACTTAATTTTTTTCCTATTAATTTGCTTATCTCATGGCTAATAAACATGAAAGTGGTACATATAGCAGAGATACTGAGTGAACAATCTTTTATTAACAAAGACTATTTCTCTCTAGAAGTATTACTTGCTAAGAAATTGTTTTCTGTAGAAGAAAAAAAGGAGCCATTTCTAGTGTTAATGTTAAACATTAAACACACAGAAAAAGTTGTATACTAAAAAGGAAGCAAACACAATGTCAAGAACCAGGATGTATATTTTATCAAACAGATTTAAGGTTTGAAAAAAGATAATATATACTAAACACCAGTATCAAAGTCAAAGCAATTGATGAAGAGAAAAACTTCAAGAAGTTGCAAAAATGGTTGTGTAAGTTCCAAGAATACTTAGCTTCCTTTAAAAAATAGGCATGGCATTTAACTTCATGTGTATTCTATTTATCCTTAGCAGTTTTGAAGCAAGCTTGTTATAAATATGTGTGCATTTATTTAGATATATTCTTGAGTTTCCTAACTGTGTTATTACCAGGAGAGAGCTGCAAATTCATTGAAATATTTTGGACTCACTATCATAAAAATCAGTTACAAATATTACTCCAGTGCTGACTTAATCTTCATAAATAATGCATTCATTTTACCCAGCTATTGCTAAATCATTCAAAAACAAATTGTCAGTGTGAAAGGAGTTACATCATTGCTATCCTTTCAAAATTTATCTGTATTCATTTTATATGTAAAAATATATTAAAAATATTTTAAATGTATTAAAAGTTTAGAGAATAATTTTTATGACTCTAGAGCAAATGCAGATATTTGTTAATGTTTTGCCATATTTGCAGTTTTTAAAGAAATAAAATATAACAAATGCAATTAAAATGACTTTTTACTCATTCCAATCACATTTCTGTTTATCTTTACCCCAAGATAATCAATATAAGAAGTTGGCAGTCATTTCTCATCCATTCATTTTTAAATATTTTAATAAGTATGTTTGTATTCATATGAAATATTGCTTTATATTATAAAAACATACAAAACTATATCATACTAATAATTTAATTTTGATTTTTATAAATCAATATTTTACTTTTGTCATTTGTCCAAATGAATACATCAATCTATTTATTTGTTTCAACTGCCCTTTAAATTGTTGTATTAAATAAATATTTATTTTGTTATTGATGGGCACTTAAGTTACTTACATTTTTTTGGTAAGATACAATGTATATTATTACATGATTAACTTACATGTGGATCTACAGGGACCCTGTTGAAATGAAGATACTGAAGTAAATCTGAAGTAGTGCCTGAAATTATGCATTTCTAAAAAATTCCTAAATGTTGCAGTGCTCTGCTGGGCTTAGTTACTCAGTGGTGTCCAACTCTTTGCGACTCCATGGACTGTAGCCCGCTAGGTTACCCTGTCCATGGGAATTCTGCAGGCAAAATACTGGAGTGGGTTGCCATGCCTTCCATCATGGAATCTTCCAACCCAGGGATTGAACCCGGGTCTCCTGCAATGCAGGCAGATTCTTTACAAGAACCACCTGTGAAGCTCTAAATGGTGCTGTTGCTGCTGCTGCTAAATCGATTCAGTCGTGTCCGACACTGTGTGACCCCAGAGATGGCATCCCACCAGGCTCCCCCCTCCCTGGGATTCTCCAGGCAAGAACACTGGAGTGGGTTGCCATTTTCTTTTCCAATGCATGAAAGTGAAAAGTGAAAGTGAAGTTGCTCAGTCGTGTCTGACTCTTAGCGNCATCATTGCTATCCTTTCAAAATTTATCTGTATTCATTTTATATGTAAAAATATATTAAAAATATTTTAAATGTATTAAAAGTTTAGAGAATAATTTTTATGACTCTAGAGCAAATGCAGATATTTGTTAATGTTTTGTCATATTTGCAGTTTTTAAAGAAATAAAATATAACAAATGCAATTAAAATGACTTTTTACTCATTCCAATCACATTTCTGTTTATCTTTACCCCAAGATAATCAATATAAGAAGTTGGCAGTCATTTCTCATCCATTCATTTTTAAATATTTTAATAAGTATGTTTGTATTCATATGAAATATTGCTTTATATTATAAAAACATACAAAACTATATCATACTAATAATTTAATTTTGATTTTTATAAATCAATATTTTACTTTTGTCATTTGTCCAAATGAATACATCAATCTATTTATTTGTTTCAACTGCCCTTTAAATTGTTGTATTAAATAAATATTTATTTTGTTATTGATGGGCATTTAAGTTACTTACATTTTTTTGGTAAGATACAATGTATATTATTACATGATTAACTTACATGTGGATCTACAGGGACCCTGTTGAAATGAAGATACTGAAGTAAATCTGAAGTAGTGCCTGAAATTATGCATTTCTAAAAAATTCCTAAATGTTGCAGTGCTCTGCTGGGCTTAGTTACTCAGTGGTGTCCAACTCTTTGCGACTCCATGGACTGTAGCCCGCTAGGTTACCCTGTCCATGGGAATTCTGCAGGCAAAATACTGGAGTGGGTTGCCATGCCTTCCATCATGGAATCTTCCAACCCAGGGATTGAACCCGGGTCTCCTGCAATGCAGGCAGATTCTTTACAAGAACCACCTGTGAAGCTCTAAATGGTGCTGTTGCTGCTGCTGCTAAATCGATTCAGTCGTGTCCGACACTGTGTGACCCCAGAGATGGCATCCCACCAGGCTCCCCCCTCCCTGGGATTCTCCAGGCAAGAACACTGGAGTGGGTTGCCATTTTCTTTTCCAATGCATGAAAGTGAAAAGTGAAAGTGAAGTTGCTCAGTCGTGTCTGACTCTTAGCGACCCCATGGACTGTAGCACACCAGGCTCCTCTGTCCATGGGATTTTCCAGGCAAGAATATTGGAGTGGGGTACCATTGCCTACTCTGGAGTAGTGAGATAATGGATCTCATATATATATGTTAAATTCAGCAATGCCCACATCTTTTTAATAGTTGACTATCTCAACTTTAGAGTTTGAAAAGAAATCTCTTTTTGCAGCTAGAAGTGACTATCTTATGAGAGTTCTGGCCAAGATAATATCAGAATAAATTGCCAAAGCAATCTAATCTCCTCTAACCTTTCTCTTGCCTAGAATTGTGGTGATCCTGGAGGTGCAGCAGCCACAAATTAAGGAAAGCAGCGTGGCTAAATAGGTCTGGGTGCTTGAAAGCATTGTTAGCCACTGCTTCAGCCCTGGGATACCCAGTGTTTCCAGGGAATTTTTATTATAGGCCTGAGACAAACCCTTTCCTTGATTAAACACAGTAATCTGATTTACAGTTACTTATGCCTGAACATCAATCAATGGTACAGTGCCTCTTAAACTTCCTAGATATAGTCAAATTATATTCCAAAATGCTGATGTTATTTTACATGAATTTCTGGAGCATGAGAAAATTTTTAATTTTATTTTTCTATATCTTTGGCAGTTATTGGGATTGGCAAATATCTTAAAGTTCTTGCCTTTGTAATAGTAACAATAATAATAATAGCCTCTAACTATGTTTTTTCATTTTTGTAATCACTTCTGCTGTTAGTGACTTTTTTTGTGTTCACTATTAATTCAGGCTTCCTCCTGTGTGCATTGTTTTTATTATTGTTGATTTTCCCATTGGGTTGGCATTTTATTATTGATTACTACTACTGGAGAGATTCTTAACAATATATAATTTAATATTTGCTTTTTTATATAGGCCCAGTAAGTATCATTTCTAAGACTGTGGTTTTTCTTTTCATTTTGCTTATGGTGTGCCCATACAGGAAAATTTAAATTGATTATGGTGAAATTTATAAATATTTTCCTGTATCTTTCATGCTCTTTTTGCCCTATAGATATTCTTCCCTATCCTAAGGTCATATCTTCTTACTTTTTTTTTTAAGAGTTTTAACTTTTTGCCGTTCTCACTTAAATTGCAATCTAACTGGAAAGATTTTTGTTATATGATATGAGGAAAGAATTCAAATTTATATTATCCACAGAACAACCAATTTTTCTAGCTCTATTACATAGAAAGTCCATTCTTTATTGCTTTGTAAAGTCAAATCTGTCATTTAACATGTTTAAAAGTTGCCACTCCATTTTGTCAATCTATATCAATATTAGATATATAAATAAGTTGATAGATAGATAGATTAATATCCAGTAGAGTGAGTCTTCCCAGATTCATTCTTCAAAATCTACATCACTAATCTTGCCTTTTGTTTCTCAAGCAGGCTTTTGAGATGACTGTATAGAGGGACAAATCTTACTTCTGCTCATGGTTTCTGGATCGAAGCATTCCAGGTTCTAAGTACCTATCAAGAACTCCCCAGGTCATTAGGTACCCAATATGCTACTGGAGATAAGTGGAGAAATTCTTTGGAAGGAATAATGCTAAAGCTGAAACTCCAGTACTTTAGCCACCTCATGTGAAGAGTTGACTCATTGGAAAATACTCTGATGCTGGGAGGGATTGGGGGCAGGAGGAGAAGGGGACGACCGAGGATGAGATGGCTGGATGGCATCACAGACTTGATGGACGTGAGTCTGAGTGAACTCCGAGAGAAGGTAATGAACAGGGACGCCTGGAGTGCTGCGATTCATGGGGTCGCAGAGTCAGACACGACTGAGCGACTGAACTGAACTGAAGTACCTATCCCCAGATGTAAGCTGTTTGTTCAATGCAAATATTGGAAAATAGTATTTCAAAATCACAAGACATAGCAATCTGAGCTGTTTTTTTGTGGTGATTTTGATATCCATCCCATCAGTCTAATAGCATGTAATGGATTTCTGATGCAATATATTGTGGGTTCTATGGTCAGGGGCATATTGTCATACCTCTTCTGCCATAAAATTGGTCCATGGTATGAGACAATGCAGTACAGGATTCCATGCCAGTTCTCTTGGCTCTAAGATAGTAATGCTCAAAGAAGCACTACAGCAGGTGAGGAAGACAAACTCTTATCTGAAGTAGGTATCAGTTTCAATAAGAACAAATTGCTGTACCATGAAGGATAGAAAGCATCCAATATATTCAAGCTGGCACCAGAGTTCTCATTGAGGAATGGTGATAAGATAAAGGGATCAGAGTTGCCTCTTCTGCTTGTAGATTTATAGGTGGAAAATGGGACTATATGTTCTTGAGGCCAGTTTATAGACTTGCTACCAGGTACACTATTATCAGATTCACTGGACCAGCATGAAGTTTATGAAGAGAGCGGTTGATAGACAAAGACAAGAAAAATCATCCTGTCTATCTTGTTAAGGTTTTCTCAACATTGTTCTCTGGTATGTATTAATGTGAAAAACAATGTAAGTGTTTGGCACTCAGTCCCATAGATCCACCATTTTACTCTTTGCCATACTTGTTTGACTTCCATTATGCCATGTACTGGGGCAACATAGGACACCATTCATGCTTGCATAGGAGTCAGCATATAACTGTACTCAAAGCCATTTCAGCCCCAAAGTAAGTGATCATGTGTTCTGTATATAGCTCTTCACACTGTGAGACTATTTCCTTCTGCCCAGTGCTTTTAGGGCCAGCCCTCAAAACGACCATAATTTGGAAGCAGTCTATTTTCTTCTAATAACAACTTAACTCATCTGCAAATGAAAGCTGCATTCATATCCACCTTTGCCAATGAGTCTTAGGGAACCCTCAAGGAGGATATGGGTGTTAAGTTGAGGGAGAGGCAGTAATGAAACAGAGGTAGGAAACATGAAAGTCTGGGCTACCTCTTTCGCACTTTACTGTGTCCTCTGGATCTTGCAGGGCTGGATCCTAAGAGTATCATTTCTTTTGTATAACTTATTGCTGCTGTATCTATACAATATTGTAAGTCCCTGAATGTGATAATATCCATTCCTGATGTCACATGGTCAGGCACTTAATCTCAACTAGTGCCAGATATGCTCTTGAAATAATTTCTTGATTTCTGTTTCATATGACATGGACTTGCATTAACTTTAGAACTTGTTAAAAATATAAAAACTTGAGTTTTGACCATTTCTACTAATCAGAAACTCTGAGGGTAAGGTTAATGAACCACTGACATAAAAGAATATTTTGGCATGCCAAAGATTACTGAAATCCTAAAAATTTCACCCACATGGCAACCTTTGCATTTTTGAAGCTTTTGTCTTTCATCTCCTTGTACAGGGGAATCCTTCCAAAGCATCCAGAAGAGTTGTCTCCGTCATCAGGTTCAATTGATATGGTAGACTCCAACTCTAAACATTTCAGAATTCATCCTACTTTGTGTTTTTGTCTTTAACATTCACGTTGCTTCAAATGTTTCAAATATTTCCAATGAAGATATCATAGTCATCTGATAGTGTCTCCTTTCTGCACCAGTTTTGTAGAAATAAATCTTTTTTTTAAATTTTAATTTTATTTTACTTTACAATACTGTATTGGTTTTGCCATACATCGACATGAATCCGCCACAGGTGTATATGAGCTCCCGATCCTGAACCCCCTCCCACCTCCCACCCCATATCATCTCTCTGGATCATTCCCATGCACCAGCCCCAAGCATCCTGTATCTTGTATCGAACATAGCCTGGTGCTTCGTTTCTTACTTGATAGTATACATGTTTCAATGCCATTCTCCCAAATTATCCCACCCTCACCCTCTCCCTCAGAGTCCAAAAGTCTGTTCTATACATCTGTGTCTCTTTTGCTGTCTCGCATGCAGGGTCATCATTACCATTTTTCTAAATTCCATATATATGTGTCAGTATTCTGTATTGGTGTTTTTCTTTCTGGCTTACTTCACTCTGTATAATCAGCTCCAGTTTCATCCATCTCATTAGAACTGATACAAATGTATTCTTTTTAATTGCTGAGTAATACTCCATTGTGTATATGTACCACAGCTTTCTTATCCATTCATCTGCTGATGGACATCTNATTGGTGTTTTTCTTTCTGGCTTACTTCACTCTGTATAATCAGCTCCAGTTTCATCCATCTCATTAGAACTGATACAAATGTATTCTTTTTAATTGCTGAGTAATACTCCATTGTATATATGTACCACAGCTTTCTTATCCGCAGCCCAAGAAGAAATAAATCTTTGAATGTTATTTCCTCATCACTTTAATGACATTAAATATGAGTATGTACAAATTTTATATATTATATTATTCTTATTTAATTTAGTATAAATTTGTTTAGAGTAATTTACTATTTTTCATTCTTTATGTTCATCAGAATTTTGATTTTTCAGATTCACCTTGTATGGTATGTTGCAATAATCAGAGCAGTGATTCTTTGTCTCTCTATTTCTTCCTCATAACCATCTTGCATACTGTATTTAAATGCCTGGTAGCTCAGATAGTAAAGAATCTGCCTGTGATTCAGGAGACCTGAGTTACATCCCTGGGTTGGGAAGATCCCCTGGAGAAGGGAATGGTAACCCACTCCAGTATTCTTGCCTGGAAAATTCCATGGACAGAGGAGCCTGGGTCCATGGGATCACAAAGTGTCAGACAGAACTGAATGACTAACACTTTCACTTTTCAACTAACCCACAAGGCTCCTGAAACAAAACCAATTCTTAAAGAGTCAGTTTGGAGCTCTTAACTTACAATGATACCAGGGATATTGTAAATTCAGATCTTAAGCAAGAGATGTGTTGTTTTAGTTCTAGTTTTAAGTCAGGTCTTTGTCCATCTACTTCCCAGATCCATAACTTCAAAAAGCCACAATTTTAAGACCTACTTGGTGTTAACTTATTTTATCTCCTTTTACCATCAGTGGAAATTCTCTTTAACCCTGATTTTCAGAAGTGAGCCTATTTTTGGTCCCTTCAATCTTTTATATGTTGTGGGTTTCATCTTTATTACTTAGACAAAGTGAACTTTAGATTTTCTCAGCATTGATACCTGAAACCCAGAAAGCACATAGATTTATCTTCTACTCATTGTGTCATGTTTATATTTATTTTTGATATCTATAAATATTTTCTTTGTTGGGATTTTAACATATCTCTTTATGTGTGTGTGTGTGTGTGTGTGTGTGTGTGGTCAGTCATGTCTGGCTCTTTGTGACCCCAAGGACAACTGTCCATGGAATTTTCCAGGCAAGAATACTGGAGTGGGTGGCCATTTCCTCCTCCAGGGGTTCTTCCTGACTCAGGGATAAAGCTATTGGGTCTCCTGCATTTGCAGCTGATTTCTTTACTACTGCACTACCTGGGAAGCCCATATCTCTTTACATGATTTATCTTTCAGTGCTGCACATTTTGATGGAGGATATAGTGTATCAGCTTTAGCATCATTCCTTCCAAAGAACACCCAAGACTGATCTCCTTTAGAAGGGACTGGTTGGATTTCCTTGCAGTCCAAGGGACTCTCAAGAGTCTTCTGCAAAACCACAGTTTAAAAGCATCAATTCTTCGGCGTTTATCTTTCTTAGTCTGTCCAACTTTTGCATCCATACATGACCACTGGAAAAACCATAGCCTTGACTAGACAGACCTTTGTTGGCAAAGTAATGTCTCTGCTTTNGGGAATGACTAAGGATGAGATGGCTGAATGGCATCACCAACTCAATGGATATGAGTTTGAGTGAATTCCGGGAGTTGGTGATGGACAGGGAGGCCTGGCGTGCTGCGATTCATGGGGTCACAAAGAGTTGGACACGACTGAGCGACTGAACTGAATAGTGTATCAGAAAAACAGAAAATATCGATTTACAAAGTCACTTAACCAGAAATTTCATATTCTATGTTTCTCTTTTTGAGTGTCTAAAAGTAAATTTTGAAGCAAAGCAGAAAACATTTTCAAGGTGAAAAGAATCACATACTATATAATACTAGCTGATACACTTAGAATACTTTATCAATATGCAACATTAATAAGAGCTAGGCAATTCCCAACAATATAACTTTTGGAGTCTTTCCCTTCCTTTGAATTTCCTCTAAAGCAGGGGAAATTATTTTTAGCTATTTTACCATCCTGCACAATGGCCAGAGAGTAGCTGGGAATTACATTAATATGTATTAGCTTTGAATGAAATTGCGTTTTCTTCAATGTTTCCTTATTATCTACCAGAACAAGTCCAAATATCTGCTTTTTCAATATTTTCCATGAGCCATCTTTTCTTTCCTCCCCACACATATTTGAATTATTCAGTGACATTTCATCATTTATTACTATTCCTTTCTCCTGAAGACAAAGCATGCTTATTGCCAGGATAGTGGCAGGATAGTGGTTTATCTTGGCTTGTCTTTCCCTAGCATCTCTAACACCTTTGCTTTACTATCCACATTTTTCACATCTTTCAACAAATCAGATCCAATCTTCTACACAAAGTCTTCTGATTTTTCAGGAGTCCCACAGTAGTTTGATTTATCCCATCTAGATTACACCTAATTTTAACCTAATTCAGTTTTATTTTCCACACCATAACCCTGTTTGTGTTGGCATGCTGTTTGAATTTTAAGCTCCTTGAAAATAAAAATTATGTCCTATATTTCTTTGACTACTTTGCTGTGTATGCCCAGATGCAGAACATACTGCTGACTGGATGATTTGATAAGAGGTCTCAGGCTCTAGCAATCACATGTGCATTACTCTTATATACCTGTGACCTTACGCTGCTCTGTCTGTTTTTATGTTCAGAAATATCCACAAGGGTAGTTGGAAAGAAGAACTAAATTTGCTTCTCTTTATTTGAGGCAATGGTTCATTCCCCCCATCCATATATTCTCACTTGAGCTTCATTCTAAGTTTAGAATGAACTTAGTTATCATTCTAAGTTTTCAAACATCCCATATATCAATTATCAATCCATAGTCAAATATTCACTGATCCCTTGGCCCAAAACCTAAACCAGGTTATATATTTTGCATATCTTTCATGCAGGGAACATAGTAATAAAGTTAAAATGAAAAGCAAAATTATAAAAAAAACCCATCTAATGAAAATAGGATTTTCAGTGTTATAGCTGCAGGTTTTCTATACAGTACTGTTTTATGAAAAAAAGACACATACAGAAAATGGCATTCAATGGCAAATATCTTGGCAGATTCAAGAAAAATGGAGAGAAAAAGATTTAGGCCAAAGTTCAATGTATCTTCTACTTATAAGCAAATCGACTGTTATATTTTCATAACTTAGGTACTTCTAAAATTCAAAGAATTGCGAGAAAAAAGGAAGATCAATGAATTATAGACAATTTGTATAATGGTGGCATAGTTTTTGCAATGTAAGCAAGCAGGAACACAATGTGTTATCTTCCTCATTATGCCAGCTTAATGTATTAGTGTTTAGCATATGGCATGTGAGCCTCATGATAGGAGAATAAGCTTAGGTTTTTATTTTATCTGCCAATAGGTGCCAACATTCATTCAGTTCCCTCCAGGCATGGTAATTGTTCACATAACAGCAGGATGCACATCCAGACTCATAGCAATGGCTGAGAAATTGAGTTCATCTTACATTTTTCTCTCAAGCTTTTATTACACTATGTATTTCAGAGTAGTGACTTGATTTTTATGCAATTTAATCCTCTTGCTGTGAACATCATCTTTGAGAACTTATGGTCTTTTAGTTCATTCTTTATTCAATAATGCATTTATATGTTTTGTATACAGCATTATTTTGATACCAACTATTCTGGCAAATGCTCTAAAATGAATCAGTTCACACAAACCAAGACAAATAAATCAGTCCTCAGAAATATGTCATTTATTCTATTACACAAGTGAAGGATAAGAAACACTGAATTGCAGTGAAAAGTAAAACAACTGTTGACACAAAAATATGCATTGCTAATATACCAATCCTCTTACTTTGGTACATGCCACTTTTAACTAGCTCTTTTTAGGACAGTGATTATTCTAAGTTCTGATGGGAATTTGGGCTACAAAAGGAATTATGGAGTGTCTCTGAGTACAGTCATTCCAGGTAAGGCATCATACAAAATAGTATTAATATATTAAGATATATAAAAGATCAGAGATAGAAAGAAAGAGGCTGTATAGCAACAAAGAGGAATTTATGAACTATATCATAATATTGTTACTCTTTAAAAGAGAGCATCAGTTATATCACTATAACTAAGTTTGTATCAAATAAACCACCAGTGATTTCTTTGCATGACACAGATTTTTTTGTTTGTTTGTTTGTTTCAAGTAGCAAATGTCAAGTCTGACTCTCTAGGCAGAAAATGATACATTTTGGAAGAACATTGAATAGGTATTAGTAATCATAGAAAGATTAGAGTACCAGGCTCAGAACATAAGTCAAGGGTCAGGGGCTGCTTGGCTGTGGGAACCAGAGCTGAGGCCCATCCCCTATGATGACTCTGAGCCCACATCACTGATACATCTGTTATCACTCCCTCTATTTCTGCTCCAGACAATGTTCTCATCACCACAGTCAGGCATTTGGGGCAGGAAAATAAACTGCAATAATTCTGTCCTCTAGGAGTCTCTTGTTAAAGATTCAATGTCTCAGGCAAGAAATTATGACTCTCTAAACCTTAGTATTGCCGGGAGAAGTATCAATAACCTCAGATATGCACATGACACCACCCTTATGGCAGAAAGTGAAGAAGAACTAGACTCTCTTGATGAAAGTGAAAGAGGAGAGTGAAAATGTTGGCTTAAAGCTCAACATTCTGAAAACTAAGATCATGGCATCTGGTCCCATCACTTCATGGGAAATAGATGGGGAAACAGTGGAAACATTGTCAAACTTTATTTTGGGGGTGCTCCAAAATCACTGCAGATGGTGATTACAGCCATGAAATTAAAAGATGCTTACTCCTTGGAAGGAAAGTTATGACTAATCTAGATAGCATATTCAAAAGCAGAGACATTACTTTGCCAACAAAAGTCCTTCTAGTCAAGGCTATGGTTTTTCCAGTGGTCATGTACGGATGTGAGATTTGAACTGTGAAGAAAGCTGAGCACTGAAGAATTGATGCTTTTGAACTGTGGTGTTGGAGAAAACTCTTGAGAATCCTTTGGACTGCAAGGAGATCCAACCAGTCCATTGTGAAGGAGATCAACCCTGGGATTTCTTTGGAAGGAATGATGATAAAGCTGAAACTACAGTACTTTGGCCACCTCATGTGATGAGCTGACTCATTGGAAAAGACCCTGATGCTGGGAAGAATTGGGGCAGGAGGAGAAGGGGCGACAGAGGAGGAGATGGCTAGATGGCATTACCGACTCAATGGACATGAGTCTGAGTGAACTCTGGGAGTTGGTGATGGACAGGGAGGCCTGGCGTGCTGCGATTCATGGGGTTGCAAATAGTCAGATATGACTCAGCGACTGGACTGAACTGACAACTTGGTAACTTGCTTACTCCTAACCATTGAAGGCTATTGAAAATGGTATCTTGTTCCTTCAGAATATGCCTCTTTTAAGAAGCACAAACCCCTAAGATAGAATTAAGATAACTGTTCAGTTCAGTTCAGTCACTGAGTCGTGTCTGACTCTCTGCAACCCCATCAATCACAGCACGCCAGGCTTCCCTGTCCATCACCAACTCCCGGACTTCACTCAAACTCATGTCCATCGAGTCAGTGATGCCATCCAGCCATTTCATCCTCTGTCATCCCCTTCTCCTCCAGCCCCCAATCTCTCCTAGCATCAGAGTCTTTTCCAATGAGTCAGCTCTTCTCATGAGGTGGCCAAAGTACTGGAGTTTCAGCTTTAGCATCATTCCTTCCAAAGAACACCTAGGACTGATTTCCTTCAGAAGGGACTGGTTGGATCTCCTTGCAGTCCAAGGGACTCTCAAAAGTCTTCTCCAGCACCACAATTCGAAAGCATCAATTCTTTGGTGCTCAGCTTTCCTCACAGTCCAAATCTCACATCCATACATGACCACAGGAAAAACCATAGCCTTGACTAGAAGGACCTTTGTGGCAAAGTAATGTCTCTGCTTTTGAATATGCTATCTAGGTTAGTCATAACTTTCCTTTCAAGGAGTAAGTGTCTTTCAATTTCTTGGCTGTAATCACCATCTGCAGTGATTTTGGAGCCCCCCCCCCAAGTAAAAAGCTAACTGTAAATGTACAAATTGCCAACATCTGCTGGATCATCAGAAAAGCACAAAAGTTCCTGAAAAATATCTACTTTTGCTTTATTGGCCACATCAAAGCCTTTGACTGTATGGATCACAACAAACTAAAAAATTCTTAAAGAAATGGGACAGTCTTTTGGACTCTGTAGGAGAGGGTGAGGGTGGGATGATTTTGAAGAATGGCATTGAAACATGTATAATATCATATATGAAACAAATTGTCAGTCCAGGTTAGATGCATGATACTGGATTCTTGGGGCTGGTGCACTGAGATGACCCAAAGGGATAGTACAAGGAGAGAGGTGGGAGGGGTGTTCAGGATAGGGAACACTTGTATACCTGTGGCAGATTCATGCTGATGTATAGAAAAACCAATACAATATTGTAAAGTAATTAACCTCCAATTAAAATAAATAAATTTATTAAAAAAAAAAAAAGAATGGAAATACGAGACCACCTGACCTGCCCTATGAGATCTATATGCAATTCAAGAAGTTAGAACTGGACATGGAACAACAAACTGATTCCAAATTGGGAAAGGAGTACATCAAGGCTGTATATTGTCAGCCTTCTTATTTAACTTCCATGTAGTGTACATCATGAGATAATCCAGGCTGGATGAAGCACAAGCTGGATTCAAATTTGCCAGGAGAAATATCAATAACCTCATATGTGCAGATGAAATCATGCTTATGGCAGAAAGTGAAGAAAAACTAAAGATCCTCTAGACGAAAGTGAAAGAGGGGAGTGAAAAAGTTGGCTTAAAACTCAACATTCAGAAAACTAAGATCATAGCATTTGGTCCCATCACTTCATGGCAAAAAGATGGGGAAATAATGGAAACAGTGAGAAAGTTTATTTTGGGGGGCCCCCAAATCACTGCAGATGGTGATTGTAGCCATGAAATTAAAAGATGTTTACTCCTTGAAAGGAAAGTTATGACCAACCTAGATAGCATATTCAAAAGCAGAGACATTACTTTGCCAACAAAGGTCCATCTAGACAATGCTATGTTTTTTCCAGTAGTCATGTATGGATGTGAGAGTTGGGCTATAAAGAAAGCTGAGTGCTGAAGAATTGATGCTTTTGAACTTTGGTTTTGGAGAAGACTCTTGAGAGTCCCTTGGACTGCAAGGATATCCAATCAGTCCATCCTAAAGGAAATCAGTTCTGAATATTCATTGGAAGAACCAATGCAGAAGCTGAAACTCCAATACTTTGGCCATCTGATGCAAAGAACTGACTCCTTGGAAAAGATCCTGATGCTGGGAAAGGTTGAAGGTTGGAGGAGAAGGGGATGATAGAGGCTGAGCTGGTTGGATGGGATCACCGACTCTATGGACATGAGTTTGAGTAAACTCTAGGAGTTGGTGATGTACAGGGAAACCTGGCATGCTGCAGTCCATGGGGTTGCAAAGAGTGGGACATGACTGAGCAACTGAACTGAATTGAACTGAACTGAACTGAAACATACAGACTTCAAGCAAACTAATCTTTTCAACCTTTGTCTACTCATTTATTAATCACTTAATAATATGCTTTATTTATAATTTCTAAAAAACTCATTTCATCACTTTTTAACACACAGTATTGTGACATATAGGGCAGATGTTACTTTCTACCTGTTATAGACAAAAATAATAACATCTAAAAATGTCAACTTACTTGTATGATTGAAACATCTCAGATGGAGGTCAAGTGTTACTTCCAATACAATTAAATCATAGACAGAGTTCTATATTTTCCTTCTTTCCTTCTTCATTTAGTTAATATTTTTCAACAAAATGTTATAATTATCCTAACTGATAAAGTTTTTGTATTTTTATTTTTTATTTTCTAACTAACAAATTATAATGAATGAAAAATGAACAATATGATTTGGGGACCTATGTTCACTCATTGTGAATTATTTCCCAAAATACATATTGTGGTAAGCATATAAAAATGGCAAATGAAAAATCANTGAAAAGTTTTTGTATTTTTATTTTTTATTTTCTAACTACCAAATTATAATGAATGAAAAATGAACAATATGATTTGGGGACCTATGTTCACTCATTGTGAATTATTTCCCAAAATACATATTGTGGTAAGCATATAAAAATGGCAAATGAAAAATCATATATTATTTGAGACCTGATTAATTGATTTCCAACAGTTTATATTCATATTTTTTACTCATTTAGAATGTATGAATTTTAGAGTGAAATGCTAAATTAGTTAATTTTAGTCTTTCTGTAATACTTTTTGATGATTTAAATAATGCAAATATAAAGATTTAAATGGATTGCAAATTGTTTTCATTTTTTTAAGCTTGGATCTATAATTTTCCTCTTTACCCCGCCTATGACATGCTGAGTTAACGCAGGATAAAAGTTATAATAAAAAATATTATAAAAGAACTGCTTGAGAACTTCTCAAAAGCAATGTCCATTTACAATAAACATTTACATTGGCAGAATTGATTATATTCTAAGTTCTGGATAATGATCAGAGAGAAAACATTTTGTGTGCTTCAGCTATATGGGCATTTCTCTAGTGTTTAATTCCTAATATTTTCAGATTTGAACTACTTGGAATTCTTTTGCAGTCAAATATTTTCATATCTGTGTACTGGAACAAAATAGTCACCAGTGTCAGCGAGGACATCTTTCCAGGGCAAAGACTTTACAGGGTATCTAACCTGTCATGTAGAACATGTGCTAAAGTAGAGAAAACAGGTAAAGAAGAAATATGGAATGTTCAGATACAGTTGAAGTGTTTCACGTTCAAAATGATATTTGTTATCCTGATTTTGGGGAAAAACATCAGGTTTTTTTGTAATTATTGAATTGCTTTACGTTGGTCACTTTCAAGGACACTTAAAGGTTAGCATGATTATGTGGTTATAACCTTCATATCTCGCAAAAATATTATGCTGCCTGTGTCAGCAACAGTCTTACATTTATTTTGAAATGCTATATTAACTTCCACATTGCTAGGATTATAAATGATGGCTAATTAACTTGGTATGTTCATTAGGTGAAAATGAGCTTTTCTTTCAATATTGACCAAAGTGCTTAAAATATTAAATTCAGATGATGTATTAAGAATCTTGTCAGGCACACATTAAGCCTCCATATTATTCAAAAATGAAGCAAGTATATGACAGGTTGATCATATTTTATATACCTCATTGTTTTCAAAACCTATTGAAAATCAAGTAGAATACATTTTATTAAATTCTTATCTTACATTGTTCTCCCATCACAAAGGGGATAAAAATAATTTTTATAGTATAAGTAAAATAAAATGGCTTTATAATCTAATTATTATGTTAAGGACATCAGAAAAAGTATAACCATGGCATTTTTCAAAGTAATACGTTAAATAATGTTTCTTTTGTTTAGGTTTCAAACAATATCACCTCCAAATTCCTCACAGTCCTTTGCATCAAGTATATAATTTTCCATCCTTCTGGATAAGAAAAACTACTGTACGACTGCCATCAAGGACACAATAGACAGTCAGGGAAACTTTTCTCTGATATGAAGTGGCTCTAATGCATTATCTTTCTACTGCTGAAAGAGATGAAGTAGGCTGGTAAATATCACCCAGATTAGTCAAACTGCATTGGAAAGAATAAAAGGCAGGGTTCCTAGTTCTATTTTTAATAGTAGGTTCTATTTTTAACAGTAGGTTCTATTTCTGCACATGCCATAAATCAGCTGGGAAGAAACAAAATTTTGAGTTGCAGGGAGGTTTTCACCAAACATAAGATACAACCCCATTTTTCTCAGGGTACTCAAACATTCTCACCAATGCCCTCTGCTTGAGCATGTGGATTAATAGGAACATTGCTACCTCAAAAATAATCTATTCAATTTCTTTCTTATTAAGTTCCTAATGAGTGTCAGTATGCCCCCCCAAATCATTCCATCTCAGAGTTTTCCATTTTTCAGATAAGTACAATTTCACTTTGACAAATTATATGTTTGATATCAGGCTTTCTAAACCTCTTGATGAAAGTGAAAGAGGAGAGTGAAAAAGTTGGCTTATAACTTAACATTCAGAAAGTGAAGATCATGGCATCTGGTCCCATCACTTCATGACAAATAGGTGGGGATATAAAGGAAACAGTGAGAGACTTTATTTGGTGGTGGTGGGGGGGGGGCTCCAAAATCACTGCAGATGATGACTGCAGCCATGAAATTAAAAGACGCTTGTTCCTTGAAAGAAAAGTTATGACCAATCTAGACAGCATATTAAAAAACAGAGACATTACTTTGCCAATGAAGGTCCATCTAGTCAAAGCTATGGTTTTTCCAGTATTTATGTATGGATGTGAGAGTTGGAATATAAAGAAAGTTGAGCGCCAAAGAACTGATGGTTTTGAACTGTGGTGTTGGAGAAGACTATTGAGAGTCCCTTGGAGTGCAAGGAGATCCAACCAGCCCATCCTAAAGGAAATCAGTCTTGAATATTCATTGGAAGGAGTGATGCTGAAACTGAAGCTCCAAGATTTTGGCCACCTGATGCAAAGAACTGACTCATTTGAAAAGACCCTGATTCTGGGAAAGATTGAGGGAGGGAGGAGAAGGGGATGACAGAGGATAAGATGGCTTGATGGCATCACTGACTCAATGGACATGAGTTTGAGTACGCTCTGGGAGTTGGTGATGGACAGGGAAGCCTGGCAGTGCTGAAGTCAATGGGGTCGCAGAGAGTCGCACACGACCGAGTGACTGAACTGAACTGAATGAAATAGTCTATAAAATCTAGAAAGGATTTGGTAAATTACCAGCATGTTGGTAAATGTTAAACTGAATTAAATTGATTGCTTTCTCAGGATATAATTGTTTACCAACGTTCTCTATAACACAGGTGTTCCCCAGAATTGAACACTAAATATGTAGGACACGGTGAAATATTTATCCTCTTGGTCAAAACAAACAAACCAAAAAACATACTTCTTTTCATTAATTAGTAATTATATTAGAATTGTGTCTTCAGATGATATCGTGTTTGTATTGATATAATTATTTCCATTGATATTTTCATTAGGGTGTGTGTGTGGCCCTCATTCTGTACTTTTCCTCCTTAATCTGTTCTAATCATACATGAATTCTGCAATATTCAGTATTCATTTTATCTTAATTATTTATATTCATCATTTAAGTATGTCAGAATATACTTAAATTCAAAATTTTCAACCTGTATATATACTCTCTACTTTGTGCAAAAAAAATATTGAATAGAGAATAAATATAAGTTTACCTGGTGGTTTTAAATGAAATACTCTAGTATAGAGCTGTGAACTCAGAAATTCTTGCTGTCATTCATACTGGGAAATCTCAATTACTGATTCAGGTAAGTTAAAAGAAAATTCTGTCTCAGCTTCTTTTTCTGTAATATCAATACAAGGGAGCAGTATAAACTCTTCCATCACATTCACATTCTAAAATATCTAACTGCCACACCCAGAAACATTCACAGTGCCCCACTGCACTAGTGTCCCAACTTGCTGTCTGATGGCAACCACTTCTGAAATGACACACGCATGTTACTATCCCTCTCCTTGTACCTGGAATTTGGACCTTCCCTTGCAGAGCTTCTAGGTGACTGTACAGTCTCCTCGTCCTGGCTGTCTAGCCCAGACTGCACCATATCCCATCAAACCTCAGTCTTGATAAAAAAAAAATAAAATAAAATCATTGTGTTAAAGGAAATATTCAAGGGTATTTGTCTGGAAAGACTTCTATACTCAGGAGAATCTTTGAATGGGAAATTCATTTTAAGCTATCTAGGGCTCCAGTTCATTTAAGGATGGATTAGAACTATTAGGTTTTAAGGTTTTGATGAATTGATTTGGGTAGTGCAGTACAGAATACCCAATTTCTATGGAGTCATATGTAGGAACAGACACAATTCTGCCTTTATTCATTCTTCAGTGTTTTTCATGGCCTTGGAAATTCTGTGTTGGTTTTATATGATTATTATGGCAAACATCTGGAATACCAGATGTGAACAGCCATATTAAGGGGCATTTAATCTACACATTTAAGAATGAGTCAAGTTAATCAGAAAACTCATTTCATTTCTGAAAATGAGTTAGATAAGCCAAATCAATAGTAAATGTCTATATAATCTGGAAGACAAAAGATTTTAAAAGAAACCATATGGTCCTTAAGACAAGAAACTGAATATTTGTGTGTGTCCACACAGAAATATAAAGCATTTTGCAAGTTATATATGTTCCCGAGAAGAAAAGACTAAAGTGGAGCAATAATATTTTCTTACTCTATTTGAACTATGATACTTGCATTTAGGTGCATGGATGAAGCATTCACATTTTAGTAAGTACACTTGAAGAAGTATACTATGCTTCAGATACTGAAATATACTGTATTTTAAGTTTCAGATAGATTTTAGCTTCATCACTTATATTCTGATTACTGAAAATTATATTGGTAAAAATGCGTGTGTGTGTATATATATATTGGAAAATATAGGTAATATAATAGAAAATCTGTATATTATGTAAACTTTTTCTGTTCCTCAATAAATTCTGCTAACAGAGATTTAATTGAGAAAAGGAGCATTTAGCGTTTAAACCATCAAATGACTCTGACCTCTAAGACTATTAAGCAATCCTGTTGGTAGAAGATGCCATCATGAACTATCTGGAGATAGCTGAACTGACATATAAGCAAACTTGTTGATAGTCAAGATTCAGAGCTTTAGAATTCCATAATTCAACTTTGCTCATTATGAAAACAAAGATGTTTTGTCTATCACTCAGTTAAAGTTTATCTCATTTTTATTGCAATACTTTATAAGAATTTATCCTCTTACCTTAGTATGAAGATGGATCAACCTGGGAGTTAGCCAAAGTACAGACTTTTGTGTCCTAGAGATCTAAGAAATCAAAATTTCTGGTTCTTGAAATCCAGAAATCTGTATTTATAATAAATACTTCAAATTTTTTGGTGTTACTGTACTGTGTACATTTTTATGTAAATATACAAATATATATATATAGATGAGTTGGAGAAGGAAATGGCAACCCAATCCAGTGTTCTTGCCTGGAGAATCCCAGGGATGGGGAAGCCTGGTAGGCTGCTGTCTATGAGGTCGCACAGATTCGGACACGACTGAAGCAACTTAGCAGCAGCAGTAGCAGCAGCATATAGATAAGTATAAATGCAAAAAATTCCTTCGTATAATTCACATATTTTATTAATTTCATATTTCTATTATTTTGGTGTGTATGCTTCACTTAATTCTATTTTTCAAAAGATATCAATTGAAAGCATGGCTCAGATGGTAACAGTATGTTCCAGCCCTGTATTGTCTGGTCATATTATATGAAGAAAACCTTTCCCTAAAGAGACTTTGACTCTACTAAAAGAGATATGTAATTTAACAAACACTAATATTGAAGTTTTGCACATGAAGAAAAAAACACAGAATAGTGGCAGCTGAGTGAATGTAATTTTGAGGTTTTGGAGAAAAACAAAAAGGAGGATATGTATTCCTCCTCCCGAGAGGATCAGAAAGACATTTTGTAGAAGTAATGCTTGAACTAAAGTTTGAAAGAGAAACAAGAGGCACAAATGTTTGGATGTTCTGTTCAGAGGGAAGAGCATGAACAAATGCAGAGAGGAATAATGTACCTCAGAAGTAGAGAGTGTGATTGGGAAATAATTGGAAAGGAAGGTTTGTACCTAATCAATGAAG
The DNA here is from genome assembly GCA_006410735.1 of Raphicerus campestris. Taxonomy (NCBI): domain Eukaryota; kingdom Metazoa; phylum Chordata; class Mammalia; order Artiodactyla; family Bovidae; genus Raphicerus; species Raphicerus campestris. Next base: position 278,748 of record SJYW01019730.1, on the reverse strand, counting down.
TGTTTTAAATCATGTTGAAATATGTGGATATTAGCTTGCAAGTAATAGAACCATTGCAGGATTTTAAGAAGACAAATATGATCAGACTTCTGTCTTGGAAAAAATCAATTAAGTGACAGTATGATGAAATTGGAAGCAGAGGCCGTTTAATACTTCAGGAAACAAAAAGTGGGGGTTGAATGTTTGTAGGAATCCTGGTAGTGAAGAAGAGGAATTCTTTTCATGGTTTTACAATTTCTATATTACAATGAACTTAGATGACATATAAAAGCAGACCCAATTCAATTTGAACAAATATAGGCCTTCAGAATGAAAGTAAGTGATAATGGATAAAAGATAGTAGGTAATGTAAGAACTAGCAAGTATCTGAATGGTAACTTGGTAGAAAACAATGATTAAATTGACAACACTAGAGAGCCATAGAAACTTAAAGATACAGTAAACCTTAGAACCATCTTGTTTAAACCGAGCAAGAGTTAGTTGTTAGTACTGGCAGGATGAGTGACTAGGAAGCTTAGTGTATTCACTGGGAAACTTTGAGACTGATTCCACCCTATTGCAGGGTTACAAGGAGCCATTTTTACACTTGAAAAATAATTTTCAGTGATTGAGAGTGAAATGTTTGCAGTGGTAATTGTGTTTGACCTTACCGAGGAATATAAAAATAAATCCAATATCTTCAAATTTTATTTCCTGTATTTGTTTCATCATCATGTTATGAGAAGACAGTTTCATACTTATAGTCATTTTTAAAGAATTCTTGAAAGGATTAAAAAATATGTGGCTAACCTTAACTAACTATAAGAACTTTCATGTTTTTATGCAACAATAATTTATTTGGGGAATTTCTGCTTAAGATTATTTCAATTATCAGCAAACCTTGTCTTATATGTTTCTATCTATGTATCTACCCATCTATAATTTATCTGTTCACATATATAAACATATGCTTTTTGGCATAAGATAGCAGAGAAGGAGGTGTGCTAATCTTCTTCTGCAAGAACTCCAAAACTACAGCTCATTGATGAATATCCATCAACTAGAAAATGTATCCCACCAAAAAAAGATATCCCATATACAAGGGCAAAGGAGAAGCCCCAGCAAGATTCTAGGAGGGCTAAAATCACATTTAGAATCAAACCCCTTACCTACCAGAGATGCTCAGAGGGTTCAAACAAAACTTGTGTGCACCAGAACCAAGGAGAAAGGAATAGAGACCCCACAAGTGACTGATCCAGGCTTGCCCATGAGTGTCCAGGAGTCTCCGGCAGAGGCGTGGATTAATGGTGGCCTGCTGTAAGGGTTGGGGGAACTGAGTACAGCAGTGGGTGCATGGGATTTTTGAAAGAGGTCCAAATTATCTTCATTACCTTCATCATAGTTTGGCCTCAGGTCAAACAAGAGGGAGAGAATACAGCCAGACCATGAACAGAAAATTGGGTTAAAATTTTACTGAGCGTGGCCCCACCCATCATATCAAGACCAAGTTTCCCCTTCAGTCAGTCTTTCCCATCAGGAAGCTTCCAAAGCCTCTTATCCATATACATCAGAGGGCAGAAAGAATGAAAATCACAATCACAGAAAACTAACCAAACTGATCAAATGGACCACAACCTTCTCTAACTCAATGAAACTATGAGCCATGCTGTGTAGGGCCACCAAGAGGGACAAGTTGTGGAGAGTTCTGATAAAATGTGATCCACTGGAGAAGGAAATGGAAAGCCACTTCAGTATTCTTGCCTTGAGAACCCCATGAACAGTATGAAAAGGCAAAAAGATAGGACCCTAAAAGATGAACTCCCCAGGTTGGTAGGTGCCCAATCAGTGGAGAAATAACTCCAGAAAGAACAAAGAGATGGAGCCAAAGAAAAGCAACACCCAGTTGTGGGTGTGACCAGTGATGGAAGTAAAATCCAATGCTGTAAACAGCAATGTTGCAGAGAAACCTGGAATGTTAGGTCCATGAATCAAGGTAAATTGAAAGTGGCCAAACAGGAGATGGCAAAAGTGAATATCGACATTTTAGAAATCAATGAACTAGAATGCACTGGAATGGGTGAATTTTACTCAGATGACCACTATATCTACAACTGTGGGCAGGAATCCCTGAGAAGAAATGGAGTACACATTATAGTAACAAAGGAGTCTGAAATGCAGTACTTGAATGCCATCTCAAAAACAACAAAATGATCTCTGTTCATTTCTAAGCAAACCATTCAATATCACAGTAATCCAAGTCTATGCCCCAACCAGTAATGCTGAAAAAGCTGAAGTTGAACGGTTCTATGAAGACCTACAAGATCTTTTAGAATTAACACCACCCCCCCCCAAATGGACTGGAATGCAAAAGTAGGAAGTCAAGAGATACCTGGAGTAATAGGCAAATTTGGTTTTGGAGTACAAAATGAAGCATTCATAGGCTAACAGAGTTTTGCCAAGAGAGCACATTGGTCACAGCAAACACTCTCTTCCAACAGCACAAGAAAAGACTATACAAGGACATCACCAGATGGTCAGTACCAAAATCCGATTGATTATATTCTTTGCAGCCAAATGTCTTCAGTGATCAATGCAAAGAAATAGAGGAAAGCAATAGAATGGGAAAGATTAGAGATCTTTTCAAGAAAATTAGAGATACCAAAGGAATATTTCATGCAAAGATGGGCAAAATAAAGGGCAGAAATGGTATGGACCTAACAGAAGCAGAAGATATTAAGAAGAGGTGGCAAGAATACACAAATAAACTATACGAAAAAGATCTTAATGTCCCAGANTAACTATTGTAAGTAATTCAGTGATATATAATGTGCAACAAGAGACTTCACTCTGGATATGAGTTATATTTTCATATTTAGTCTCTAAATAACTGGATCCTTGCTCAGAATGTCATAAAAGGGATTTGCTATTAGAAGGCATAAGACATATATTTTTTCCCAAATCTGACTCAATAATCTTATTACTTTTAGAAATTATAAAAATAGTATTTTTAATTATATATTTTCTGTTGCATGTTAGCAATCTAATTGTAAAAGTGAAAGTCGCTCAGTCATGTCCAACTCTCTACAACCCATAGACTATACAGTCCTTGAAATTCTCTAGGCCAGAATACTGGAGTGGGCAGCCTTTCCTGACTCCAGGGACATTTTATATATCATTAGATTAATTTTCACATTTTATCCCTTACATGTGTTGAAAATAAGGCAAATTTTTATATATACAGGATTATTTCAGTGATTATATACAGGCAGCTTTATATAAATTCTAGGAACTTGTGTGTTCAGAAAATACTATTCCTAAAAATAAACCTTACAACTCATAAATGCATATAACATTTACTCAATCTTTGAGTCTTTCCATTGTGAAAAAATAAGCTGATACTTCCTCTTCAAGAAACAGCATACTTCAGAGCATTATAGATTTATTTTCATGAAATGTTTAATTTAAACAAACCATGCAGCTCAATATCCAAAAAACAAGCAATAATCCAAATGAAAAATTACCAGAAGACCATATGAAAAGAGACTCAGTTCAGTTCAATTACTCAATCATGTCCAACTCTTTGAGACCCCATGGACTGCAGCATGTCACACTTCCCTGTCCATCACCAACTCCTGGAGCTTGCTCAAATTCATGCCCATCAAGTCGGTGATGCCATCCAACCATCTCATCCTCTGTCATCCTCTTCTCCTCCTGCCTTCAGTCTTACCCAGCATCAGGGTCTTTTCCATTGAGTCAGTTCTTCACATCAGGTGGCAAAGTATTGGAGTTTCAGCTTAGCATCACTAATTATTAGAGAAATGCAGATAAAAACTGCAATGTGATATCACCTCACATCAGTCAGATGTCCATCATTAAAATGTCTACAAGTAATAAATGCTGGAGAGGATGTGGAGAAATGGGAGTTCTGTAAAACTGTTGGTGGAGATGTAACTTGGAATAGCCACCATGAAGAACAGAATGGAGAGTCCTTTAGAAAGTAAAGTAAAAACAGAGTTACCTTATGATCCCACAATCCCACTACTGGACATACATTCAGAGCAAACTGTGGTTCAAACAGGTACATGCACCTCAATGTTCCCTGCAGTGCTGTTTAATATAGCCAAGACATGGGTACAAACTAAATATCCATCAATAGACAAATGCATAAAGAAAATGTGGTACATATATACAGTGGGATATTATTTAACCATAAAACCAAACAAAATAATGACAATTTCAGCAACATACATAGACCTAGAGATTGTCATAATGAGTGAAGTATGGCAGACAGAGAGAGACAAATATCATATCATATTGTTAATATATGAAATTTATAAAATGGTATAAATGAACTTATTTACAAAATCAAAGTACAGTCACAAATGTAGAAAACAAACATGCATACTGGTGGTAAAGGGAGAGGAATAAATTGGTAGATTGGGATTAACATATACACAGTATTATATGTAAGGACCTAGTATATGGTATTCGGAGAAGGCAATGGCAATCCATTCCAGTACTCTTGCCTGGAAAATCCCATGGACGGAGGAGCCTGGTAGGTTGCAGTCCATGGGGTCGCTAATAGTTGGGCACAACTGAGTGACTTCACTTTCACTTTTCACTTTCATGCATTGGAGAAGGAAATGGCAACCCACTCCAGTGTTCTTGCCTGGAGAATCCCAGGGATGGGGGAGCCTGGTGGGCTGCCGTCTATGGGGTCGCAGAGTCGGACACGACTGAAGCACTTAGCAGCAGAACAGCAGTATATAGTACAGGAAATTCTGCTCACTGCTCTGTGGTGACCTATATGAGAAAAGAATCTAGAAAATAATGGATATATGAATATGTATAACTGGATCACTTTTCTGTACACTTAGAACTAACACAACATTGCTAATCAATTATATTCCAGTATACAATAACTTTGGAGAAGGCAATGGCAACCCACTCCAGTACTCTTGCCTGGAGAATCCCAGGGACGGGGGAGCCTGGTGGGCTGCCCGTCTATGGGGCTGCACAGAGTCGGACACGACTGAAGCGACTTTAGCAGCAGCAGCAGCAGCATACAATAACTTTAAAAAAAATAAAGCATATGAAAGGCTAATAAAGATGTACAATATATACAACTGAATATCACTCAGCCATAAAAAAATAATAAAGTAATGCCATTTGCGGCAACATGGGTGAACCTATGTTCTCTAATAAACTAGAGATTGTAATAGTAAGTGAAGTAAACCAGGCAAAGACAAATATCATATAATATTGTTTATATGTAGAATCTAAAAAAAAAAAAAAGATGCAAATGAACTTATCCACAAAGCAGAAATAGACCCACAGACATAGAAGACAAACTTATGGCTACCAAATGGGAAAGAAAGGAGAGAAATAAATTATGAATTTGGGATTAACAGATACATACTACTACATATAAAATAGATAATCAACAAGTATATAGCACAGTTAAATATATAACTGCATCACTTTGCTGAAGTGATTCACCTTTGAAACTAACACAACATTGTGAATCAACTGTACTTCAGTAAAAATACAGTAACACAAATTTAAAGTTAAAAAATATATCACTTCTAACTTAAGAATGTCAAGGCTAATAAATGTACTACATAGTAAAATTCAAGGAAAGTAAGTACTGGTTTGAAATTGTATCTCTGTCTTAGTAGGAGAAGGCAATGGAAACCCACTCGTACTCCAGTACTTTGCCTGGCAAATCCCATGGATCGAAGAGCCTGGTAGGCTGCAGTCCATCTGGTCGCACAGAGTTGAACATGACTGAAATGACTTAGCAGCAGCAGCAGCTCTGTCTTAGTAACAGAAAATCAGGGTAATTACTTGTGGGAAAATGTTAACAAATGCATAATCCAAAGTATGAAAGCTAAGGGGTTTTCCTATGAATAAAACTAATGAAATATTTGATTTGTAAGTCTAGCTCAGTAAATTGCAAAAAAAAAAAAACCAAAAAACCCCCCAAAAAACAAAACCCTCCCCCCAAAACCAAAACAAACAACTCTGGCCTAAATTAGTAGATTAAATTTATTTAGCCTATCATTTCATGTGGATGCTTGTTATAATGTTGGGCTCAGTGGAAAACTTTTCTGTTTTATTGTAGAAAGAGGGCTAGATAGAGATAATGATAGAGAAAGGCAAAGAAACAAAAAGAGAAAAAGAGAGAAATGGGGAAAATGGAAGCTGAAAAGTAGTGGCTTTTAGCAATGATGATAAACATGCTTTTTAGACAAAATGAGATGCATGCAAATATCTCTGTACCCTGAAAGCATTCAATTCAGAGTGACCTGTGGCAATAAATTATCAGCAAGAAGCTTCAAATTGCAGTCTTGTAATTTCATCAAGATCTACAAGATGCAATCTTGAAAACTGCATGGTGCGAGGACATATTGATGCCCTTGTTTTTTCAGACAGCTGAGTTTGATGTACATGATTCTGACTACTTCTCTGTCCCTCTGTAGCCATATATGGCTATTGTAAATAATTAAGTAGAAATTTGTTACTGTGTTGTCAAATGTATTTCTGATGTTGCTCTTCCTAGCTTCCATTAAGAAATCCCTTGATTAAATTTTAAAGTCTTAAACAATTTGAGAGTCTGAGAGCACTGGATACAAGCTACAATTTGAATGCTTTGCAGGGGAAAGTCATATTCTCTTTGGGAGTAGGGAAAAAAAAAAAGTTAGGTAGTTAGTATATAGCCCCATGATTCTTTTTCAAGACAAAATATTACAGGTTTGATTACCTACTTTGTAGCTGGTTCTTATAGGTCATTTATTTTCCCAATTTCTTTTTCATAGACATTTAAAATATATTGCTTAAAATATATGAAGCTATTTTTATGTAAGCAAAATATGCTTATAACTAGAAATTTAAGCTTTTAATCACTCCAATTGTATAATATGATAAAAAAAATACTGAACAAATGCTTATTTACAAAAATAAACTTAAAACATAATTCCTCTATATAATTTGTTTATAATATTCTCAAGTAATTTTTAGGAAGAGAAACAAAGAGGAAAAGGAGGTCAATAAAGAAATATGATTTTCCTAATTATGCTTTGAAAAATGTGAGTAGCCTTAATATTTAACCATATTCTTCTTAAAATGCATGAATTCTAAGCAGATTGGTATGAAAATGCTGCAGTTGTCGTGGGGGGTATATCATAATTGTTATATATTGTTGGAAAAAATCTTTAATTCAAAAACAAAATATGGCATTGATTTTCTGTTATAATCAACAAGAAGCAGAACACTGTGTTTACTGTGGAGTGATATTCAACCATAACATAAAATGTTTTCTGCAGATTTTTACCTTCTNTTGTTATATATTGTTGGAAAAAAATCTTTAATTCAAAAACAAAATATGGCATTGATTTTCTGTTATAATCAACAAGAAGCAGAACACTGTGTTTACTGTGGAGTGATATTCAACCATAACATAAAATGTTTTCTGCAGATTTTTACCTTCTTTTATGTGGGTGAATGTTACATGGGTTTATTTCTCCTCTCAGTACATAATTTCCCCACTTGCTTCAATAAAATGGCTGAAAATAAAATATATTTATAGTGCTTAGACCTACTCTTCTCAGGAACTTTATTTTTGTGGTGATACATTCCCTAAATAACTCATCTTCTATTTGACCACTGCAATCATTACATTTACACCATTCATGTGTCTCTTTCATTTTGGGATGAAAGAATTACAAGTCACATGATTATTTACTTAGGAATTCTCTCTGGATTTGAATTAATGTTTTACCTATTATGAACCCTGAATCTAAAAGGAAAGTGCTAAAAATTAAAATTATTCTACTTCGGTTATACTTCCCTTCTCCCCATCCCTACCACCAACCTTGGTCTCTAAAGGGTTCATGTCCCATAACTGTTACATTTCACCTTCTTGACTTTGAAATTTGACTGTGCAAACCAAGTTTAATTGTAGGAGTTGTTGGTCTAGAAAGAAACTGGCATAGCCCTTGCTTCTTCTGGTCTCTTCTTCAGAGGAGAAGCTTCCCCAGACTGGCTCTGGCCTTGGCTCTTGTTTGGGTCTATCCTATGGAATTGTTCTTTTTTAATGTTATGGAGTGATCTGAAAGAAAGGGGTGGATAGCCTAATGCTTGTAAATGGAATCTCTCAACACATGACATTCAATAAGTAAATCATCACAACCCATTTTCTCATAAAAAAATAAAATTGGTAACTTGTGCTTTGCAGGTGTGGCTTTGAGGACTGAGATTATATATATATCATGTATATATTCATATATAAGTAATATATATTAATATACATAAGTTAGTAGGATTCTGATATATAGTAGGCTATCAATAAATAGTCAATGTCTTTTGTTACCTTCTTAAAATCCTAGTCCCAGACTCTTGGGTAGAAAGTACAGTTTTAGTTTGGTTATTAAATCAGTTCGTCAAGTTAAAGGTTTGGACAGCAGGTGGGGTCAATGCAATGCTTTAAAACATTAAAACCACTGGTCTGAAGAATAAGTTTGAAAAATATTGATGTGTAGGTTCCTCCTCCATAGACTGACATAATTGAGTTGGGTCGTGGCCTTGGTATTGGAAATTTAAAAGCTCCCTGGAGGAGTCTAACGCACAGCCAAGGTTGAGAACCACTGGTGTAGAAGCGAAATGTCTCTGGTATATTTTTAGTTTATGAAGAGCTCCATGAAATACAAAATCCTGCAGTGGTTTTCAAACTAAGATGTGTCTTCTGCCTGGGTATATTTGGAAATGCTTGTAGGAGGCTTTGCTTTTCAGAGTGACTGGTGGTGTCACTGGCTTTTATATAGGGAACCAAGGATGTAAACAATCTCCCAGCAAGGGAGAGTCATTGCCCTTCATTCATGACCAAAAGACACTGAGACTGCAAAGTCATGTTTCTACCATTATTTTCCCCTTCTATATTTCCTTCCTTCCTCCTTTCCTTTCTTTCTTCCCTACTTCTTTTTTTCCCTATGTTTTCTTTTCTTTTAAAGTAATGTTCTATTTTTCTTTCCTTTATTTTGTTTTAATTTTTAAGTATCCTGTATATTATTAAAGAAAATCAGATAAGAGCTTAAACTGCCTATGGCCTCAGAAGCTGAATTAAGATATTTTAGAAAAAACTGGACAGGGAAGGATTGCACACAACAGACAGACATTTTATTCATCTCTCCTGAACTATCATTTAACAATGTTGGGTCAGTGGGTATCTGCTCTATTTATTCCTGCCCATCCTTACCCTGAGATAATAACAAAAATACACTAATGCAATTTGTACTCTTTTCCCATTGATTATACAATGTTCCAGGCTGCCTTATAAAGTACTGAAGCAGCAGCAATAATTAGTACTTATTGAACACCCATTGGGTGCATGCCTGGCACAACATTGCAGACCACTGTGTGAATCTTTAATAATTCTACTTCTACAGTCTTCAGTGGAAAATAGTCAAATAGTACTTTTTTAATAGGTAGAAATCTCTTTTCAGACATGTGGTCAAAATCTAACAATAATTTATAATTTTTCTCTTCTGATTGGATTTATAAAGATTTTTTTCTCTGTTTTTATCACAGCTCTAAAAAATTCTTAGGTAACTGTTAAGTACTGAATGAAAAACAGCTGCAATTTCTTCTGGCATAATTATTTAACTAGGATGAAAAAACACCAATGTTAATATATGACATGGGTTTTGACTGTGGCATTGTTCAATGTTTATCTGAACCTCCTTTGTGCAGAGTCCAAACACAAAGGATATATAGAGCTCACGTTATAGAAAACCCTTGTTTTACACACAGGGAGAGGGGAATCATTCAGATACACTGAAAGTTAAATAAACAAAAGAATCACATTATTAATCTATTTCCTACAAGTGAATGTTTGGTTTGCCTTATTCTTTTTAACCCTTACTCTTCTAAAATCAATTATTAAAATGTAAAAATTTGGTTTGTGAGAAATGGATATTGAGTGAATAAGAAAGTAAATGACATGAATATTGCACATTAAAATTTTCATAATTATATGTTTCATATCTAATATCCTGAATGTGAATAATAACAACCCTTATTTTCCTAGCAAAGAAATCAGCATATGAAGGAGATAAATAAAATCTGCCAATGATGTATATTAATCTGAGTATTCAAGTATATAAATGAAGAAAGGAATAAATAACACTGCATCAACTAGGACTTGTACATGAGAATTTTTTTAATTTTGTAAATTATAAAATGATCCAATGTTTGTCCTTTGATCTCTTTTAAATAGTTAGCATTATATTTTTGTAATTGAAAAAAAAAAACAAATTTCCCAGAACATTATTATCAAATAAGTCTTTTTTCATCTTGTCCATTCACTTTTTATGAAGAACATTGAGTTGGTTTCTGTTTTTGCAGTGAAATATCACACTTAGTACCCTAGCACATAAAGGTATAATATAATAAACTTGGCAGATTCTTCTGTTAATTTTATAATCTGTGTAAGGGTTTTACAGTGCTGTATAGCAGAAACTAATGTAACATTGTAAATCAATTATACTTCAATAATAATTATTTTAAAAAGTAAAAAAAAAAGTTAATTTAAATGCTATCCTAGATAAAATATTAAGGTCTTCTGGTAGGAGAGTGATTTTTACCAATGCTATTCTGTGAAAAGATAGTGATTAATTTTTTTAAAAAAATAAAAGCTATAAGGCATTGTTACATACTTGAGAATTTATTTTCAAGATACATAACTAATCAACTTATTTTTTAATTCTATGGGCTTTAATTACTGTATAAGTATTTAAACCTGCCCACCATGCGTGCTATCTTTTCTGTCACAAACTACCTTTTCCAATCACTTTACACATTTATTCTGGTTAAATAACACCTTTTATCTATGATGTGAATACATAAAGGTCTCATTTTAGCATTTTTGGGACATAAGGGAAAAAAAGGAATACCTAACTGGTGTGTGTGAAGATATTAATAGTTAAGTAATTATATGTTGTCCTCTAATGTCTATATTGTTAGCTACTTGACAAGAATGTCTTATTTCTAATTGTTGATAGGATATTTAATCTACAGATCCATTAACATTATTCAATTGAAAGAAATAAATAATATGAAATTATTGGAAAATACAGTATACCACTCCAGCTAATCCTTATAATGTTGAAAATAAGATTAATCATGAGTTTACTAATTTCACATTAATATGACTTCAATAAATATGGGGAGGTAGTTACATATTAAGATCTTGGAAAATATTTACATTTTTATTAACCACAACCAGNTTTTTAATCTACAGATCCATTAACATTATTCAATTGAAAGAAATAAATAATATGAAATTATTGGAAAATACAGTATACTACTCCAGCTAATCCTTATAATGTTGAAAATAAGATTAATCATGAGTTTACTAATTTCATATTAATATGACTTCAGTAAATATGGGGAGGTAGTTATCATATTAAGATCTTGGAAAATATTTACATTTTTATTAACCACAACCAGCTCTTGGCTTAAATTACCATAGTATCTGTGGCTGCTTTATTACCTGCAAGTACATGACTTGCTGTGAATGGGTTTTAACACCTATACATTTTTAGAAACTTTCTATATCTGAGAAGGCTCCCAAGACATAAACTTAATGAGTATGCAGCATATCTTGATATAAATAAATATTGCTATATTTTTACCTAGTAAGTACTACTAATCCCCACACAAATGAACAAAATCTTAACTCTTTTTCTGGGGGTTCATCAGTAATATGTATTTATTGAAAACAATACACACAATTAAAAAAATTGATATTTATAAAAATTAAAGATTTTACAAGCAATCTAAAAAATTCACAAGCATTCAAAAAATGCATTATATTTTTGACATACAGAAATAATGAATATATAGTAAACCACAAAGAGAACAAATGAATATGAAATAAATTATATAGACATTTTCTTATGGTTGCCAACGGTGTCATCTCTGAGCTATGTTCTTCGGGGGCCTCAGGTAGCAGTTGCATGGTACCTCCACCAGAAGAAAACAGAAATATTGACCATGAGCCACATCTTCGGGAGTGCTTATGATCAAAAGCTTGAAAGTAATATTTACATTTGTATCTCCAATACCTTGAGTTTTGTTTTTAATGAACATCATTTTTTAATTATATTTTATTATCATTTGATTATGTCCAATAATCAAATTTTTCATTGGAAAAATGCTTTTAAATTCTGATGCTAGAAAAGACTCTTGAGAGTCCCTTGGACTGCAAGACCAAACCAGTCAATGCTAAAGGAAATCAACTCTGAATATTCACTAGAAGGGCTGATGCTGAAGCTAAAGTGCCAATACTTTGGTCATCTGATGCAAAGATCTGACTCATTGAAAAAATCCTGATGCTGAGAAAGATAGGAAAGTTTTCATCAATTTCCCCTCAATTATCCATCTTTAAGACTTCTTATTTCCCCATACTGGCCAGCAGAGAGGTAGTCTGATAAATTTGATAGGTAAAAATGGTGTTTCATTCTTGATCTAACTTGAATTTATTTGGTTATTGGTAATTTGGAACATTTTACTATGCTCTCAATTGTAGTTTTCTGTTAGCTATGAATTTTCTCTTCAAACGTTTTGCCTATTTTTTTTACTAGATAATATTCCTGTATTCAATTATAGTGAATTCTCATACAGTAGACTTTTAATTATGTTACACATGTTCCTAAAGTTTCTTTTGATTTGATGATTGTCTTTAATGAAATTTTTCTTTTGAGGTTCATGATCCATTTAATTTTAGGTAGTTACATTTATATTTTCCCTATGAAATTATATATACTTTTATGTTTAGAAAATATATTTCTAAGTAGAGGTCATATGAATATTCAGTGTTAATCATCACGTGTTTTTTGATGAATCTTATACACAGCCTTCTTGAAATCTCATTCTTGTCCTCTGTGGGACTGTCGCCTTTGAGTGTTAGTCTTGATTCTCTAGCACTTTACTAAGAGGTTTCAGGTTTTTTCCTTCTCACCCTGCTTCTCAATGTTCTGCTGCTATTCCTTAAGGTTCTGTCGTTCACTTATCCTTATTATTTGATCAGAACCAGAAGAATGATGTTATTTACAAGAATACATTTATTACTTATAAAAAAACTTTATCAGATACGTATTTTTTATCTAGATATCTCTCCTATGTTTCAAAAGTGTATATTTTATTTCTTGGTGTGCAACTAATTTTGAGGTTCCTAATCAGATGTATCATAGCCATACTCTCCATGCCTTCCCTTCCTGATCAAGATGCCAACACTTCTTTATTTTTTTTTTTTAATGTGTAGGTACAAATTCCTTTATAAGCAATATTTTTATTGTCCTCTCAGCCTCAATTCTTGCACTAGGTTGAAGGTATTTATAAGTCCTTAAACACAGTAGGCTATTTCTCCTAGTTGCAGTCATCTTTCTACCTGGAATTCATTTATTCTCATGACACTCTCCAAGCTCACTCTAACCTGAGTGAAGTGTCCCTCATTTGTCCTTTTATCAGAACTTCACAATATTTTTTCTTTCTTTCTTAACATTTAACAAGTGTTAATAAATTCTCTTTTATCTATATCTTGAATACCATGTCTCAAAAGAATTTGCCCTCTTGTAAATGGGGCTGCTTATTTGGATGACATACTTTCTATAGTCATCCTATACTTATCTCAAAGTATAACAATCTTGGAATATGGATAGAGCAGGTAGGGCTGTCTGAGTCCAGAAGATAGAACTACTCACAGACACTACAGGCAAGCTCTAGGCTTGTTGGAAGGTGGGGAACAGCCTCCTGAATGGCTTGCAATCCTCACCTTAATAATGTATGCTAGTAAAATTACACAAAACTTCTCTATAAAGTAAAAAAAGTAAAAAAAAAAGCCTCATTTATTCAATCATGGTATAGGTACTGTTAGAGGCAATGAAAAGTATTTGTTGAATTAAATGAAATTGAAAATATACAGAGACATATTAATACAATTATCATACTTTCTCTAGTAAAGCTACAGATCCAGGATTAAATAAAATATAGGCTTACTAAGGTACAACCATTAGTAAATGTGCATTAGAGATGCTCAGATATCTGTTGCTTGGAATACATTGTGGCTTTTGGCTGTACGGGATAGAAAATTCCAATTATGAAATTACAATTATGTTGGATATTTGTGATAGCAGGTAGGGAGTGGGAAAAATTAGATATCAGAATATGAATAAAGAGCAAAAGACAGTGTGTGTTAGCATAGGAAGTTATAGTGAGAGAAAAGAATCTGAATTTTTCAGCCAATCAGTATATGAAATCTTGGAAATTTCAAGTGATAATAGTTTACTTATAACTCTTTAGCCAAATAAGATAGTATTATCAAAACAAAAGAGCATAATAAATGTTCTTTAAGCCCAATTTGTTAATATTTATATACTTATTTATCCATAAAATTTAATTATCTGAACTAAGATTCAAATATGTTTCTTTTGCAACAAAATTTGAATTGTAATAAGTATTTTTTTTTCCTTCCTTCCAGTTCCTGTATTTTCAGTAACTGTTTTCATAGATGTGTTGCTGGCAATACCTTGGAAATGCCAGAATGGATTTTATGCAGTACATTTTAACCTCTAAATAATAATAATAAAGCATAGAATAAACATTAAGGAAGCTATATCTGTGATATTGATGTTACTTGCATTTCCTTCTTTAATGCAGAATTTTAAATCCTGTGCAAGATCATAGAATACTTTTACTTTTAAACAGACAAGGGATATTTGCTAGAAAAGTTAGGAAGATCTGGGATCAAAGACTACCTTTGGCCTAGAAAGAGTGATATATAAAGGTATAGAACTTTCTTAAAATTGAAAGAAATAATATGTTGACAGGTGTTGGGTTTGACTAGAGAAAGGATATGGTGAAAATCACATTCCATTCTTTAGTCTTCCCAGAGAATGAATAGGCAAAGTCACCAGCTAAGTGAGAAAAGCATGCATAATATTAAGAACAGGAGGAATTCTGGAAACATAGACAGAGTTGCTGTACTGATACCTAAAAAGAATCCCTAAACAACAAAAGAAAATAATTGGTATGAAAAAATAAGGAACCAGTCATGGATTGATAGCAGAGATTATAGTGGCCCTTTAATCAGTGGAGTCTTTTATGATTTTGTCCAACAGTGATTTCAAATCCAGAAACAAATTTAGGGGAATTAGATTAATGAATTACTACTACATGTCAAGAAGAGTTATGGGACAATTTTAGAGTTATTCTTTTATTTGCATTATGGAAATCTATGGAAGTCTATGTAAAGCAGAATATGTATCACTTCCTAGATTTTTATTTCTTGAGGTAGTCTTGTATCACTGTAAACTTCCCTCTTAGAAGAAATACTTTTTCTGAGTTCCGTAGATTTTGGAAACCGTGTTTTTATTTTCTTTGTCTCTAGTTATCTTCTGATATCTTCTTTGATTTCTACATCTACCCACTTGTTTTTGTTGTTGTTGTTTTGACTTCCCTGGTGTCTCAGATGGTAAAGCGACTGCCTGCAGTGTGAGAGACCCGGTATCAATCCCAGGGTCGGGAAGATCTCCTGGAGAAGGGAATGGCAACCCATTCCAGTATTCTTGCCCCACCCCCTGGCCCAAAAAGGGGCTCAAAGAAATATCTGGGCTTCCCTGGTGGCTCAGAGGTTAAAACGTCTGCCTGGAATGCAGGAGACCTGGGTGTTGTTTTACTATATGCTGTTTAGTATCCTCATGCTTTTTTTTTTTTCTTCCATTTTTCTTCTTATAACTCATATCTAGTTTCTTAAGAGTTTGATATAATTTCTATCCTCTTAAATGTGTTGACACTTGTCTCGTGGCATAGCATGAGATATATCCTGGAAAATGCCCTTGAAAAGAGTGTTTATTGCTGCTGTTTTGGCTGGAATGCCCTAATATATATTGAATCCAACAGGTTTAATGTATCTTTTCAGACCACTGTTTCCTTATCGATTTTCTGTCTGTGTGATCTGTTCATTTATGTAAGTGGGATGTTAATATCCCCTACTCTTATTGTATTACTGTCAATTTCTACCTTTATGTTTGTTAATATTTTCCTTATCTATTTATGTGCTTCTATATTAGGTGCATACGTGTTAACAAATATCTACTACTTGTTCCATTTATCATTATGCAATGCATTTCTTTGTCTTTTGTTATACATTTTGTTTCAAAGTCTATTTTGTCTGATATGAGTATCATCACTGCTTTAGCTTTCTTGTCATTTCTGTTTGCATGAAATACTGTTTCCATTGCTTCACTTTCAGTCTGTGTGTGTCTGTAGCTCTGAACTGAGTTTATAAGCAGCATTTAGATGAGTAGTTTTTTTGTTTGCTTGTATTATTTTTTCAATTGCCACACTATATCTTTTTAGTGGAGGATTTAGTTCATTGACATTTAAAGTGATTGTTGATAGGTATGTACTTATTACCATTTTATTGCTTTTTAATTGTTTTTGTAGTTCATTTCTGCTTTTTAGTTTCTTCCCTTGTGGTTTGATAGTCTTCTTTAGCAGTATAATTTCACTTCTTTCTCTCTAGTTTTTGTGTATCTATTATAGGTTTTCAATTTGTAGTTACCATGGGGTTCATATATGTTAACTTATAACTCTACCTGTTTTTGCTGATAATTATTTAAGTTCAAACACATTCTAACATATTTATATTTTTCACTCCCCCATTTTTAATGTTTTTGATGTTATATTTTCATATTAATGTTTGTCCCCTCACTGTTTATTGTTGTTATTGCTTATAATTTTTGTCTTTTAATCTATGCACTAGTTTGTTTAAGTGATTAATCCACAGCTTTTTTCTACATGCTTGTTTTCACTATGATATTTTTTACTCTTCTATATATTCTTGCTTCTTATTGTAGCTTTTGCTTTCTACTAAGAGAGGGCCTTTTAAGATTTATTTATGATTTAGTTTATGATTAGTTTATTTATGATTTAGTATTGATTAATTCTTGGTTTTTGCTTGTCAGAGAAGTTATCTCTCTTTTCATTACAAACGAAAATCTTGCTGGGTTATATGTTTTTTCCTTTCAGCACTTTAAATCTATCACACCATTCCATTCTTGCCTGCAAAGTTTTTGCAGAAAAAGCAGCTGATAGCCCTATGTGAGTTCCTCTGTATGTGATTCTTTGTCTTTCTCTTGCTGTCTTTAGAATTCCTTCATTTTTAACTTTTGCTGGGGTGCAATGGAGTAGTCACAGGAAACTGGCCAGAGTCCAAGACAGTTTCAATCTACTGTCTCCACCTTGTTCCCAGGAATAAGCAAGTATGTGCTTGCCCTTCATGGTCAGTATCTACATTTATTACAGACTGTCCCCCACCACCCCACCCCCAAAACAGACACACACACACACACACACACACACAATATGTCCCACTGGTTTTCAAAGCAGCTAAGGAGACTTGTCTTCCCAATGTCAAGACTCCAGGGCTGGGGTGCCCAGCATGTGGTTTTAATCCCTCAGTCCCCAGGAATGATTTTCAAGTCTGTAATCTTTCTTTTCTTCTGTGTCCCCCACTAGGAACACAAGTCCCAACATGATTGCTTCTCTTCCCTTCCTACTCAGCTCCATCTGGATTTTTTTTTTTTTTTACAGCTTTGGTTGCATAAGAGTCTTTTTGCAAGTCTCTAGTGTGTTTAAAGTGAGAATTGTTTCACATATAGTTTTATTTTTGATGTGTTCATTGGAGGAGGTGAACTCAGCTTCCTACTCTGCCATCTAGATCTCCTCCCTCCTTTTTTTTCCATAGGATTTTAGCTATTCAAATGTAGTTAATGCTTGTTAATTCTCAACTGTATTCTTACCCAGTTTAGGCATTGTGGGACTAGAAAAATATATTATATTGGTAAATATTATAAATTGGATTCTTAAGTATGATTTAAGCAATATAAGTAGTATAAATGAACTCAGAATTACATTAGGAAAGATTAAAAATTGGTCTGAATTGATACACAGAGGCTAGTGGGTAAATGCCTGGATGCTTTGAGTTTTGTAGGATGTGGTTAGAGATGGAGCTTATAAAATTGGAAACTAACAATATTTGAAATCATTAACTTTTTTTCAGTTGTGCTTTTTAGTAGGAAAAATATCACAGTCACACAAGTCATTACCAAAATGGGCCTATGGTCAATATAAAGAAGTTAATCATCCATAAAATTGATCCAGACAAGCACAGGGAATGTGTATATCCTTCTGAATTAGATCTGTTGGAGAAGTAATTTTCCTACAGCCATGAATGAGAGCTGGTAGGATAACTATAGGAAATGTCTACATGCCTCCTCATTGTCGTCTTATTTACCATAGAAAGCCAACAACAAAGAAAAATGTTACTCACTTATCTCTGGTGTGATGAAAGCAGGAAATAAAAATTATCTTTATTTAGCATCAGAGTGTATGCTTGTTTCCAGAGTCATCTGATTATTCATATAGTAACTTTATTTAACTGCATTCTAGCTGTGTATATAATTTACAACTTTTTTTGCACAACTTTAAACCATAGGAGCAAAAACTTGTTTTGCTTTGTTTTTTAATTTACAGTCTATACAATGGGAATGAAGTCTTCAGAGGATATTTTGAGGAATACTGTTAATTGATTTTGGGAGTTACTATCTTTTGAAATGTTTACATATGTTTAACCATCTAAATCTCTCTATATATTTTCTCCAACTGTTTGTGTGATGACATTTGTGCAAGTGTGTATGGACATGCTCAGTCATGTCCACTTCTTTGAAACCCTGTGGACTGTAGCCTACCAGGCTCCTCTGTTCGTGGAATTTCCTAGGCAAGAATACTGGAGTGGGTTATCATTTCCTACTCTCAAGGATTTGCATTGGCAGATGGATAATTTATCACTGCACTACCTGGGAAGTCCATTTGTACATGCTTAATTAAATGGATAATTATCTCTTAGGAAATAGATTACAATATATTAAGCAATTATTGTAAACCATACAAGATATTTGCGTAATACGGCAGACAATAGAATCTTTGAGTACTGAAATTATACCTGACAATTGAAATTTTTTTTTCTTCGAAATATGTAATTTGAGGGGAAACATTTAAAATAGTATGGTTCCATCCCATTAAATTAAATCAATTGAAAATGAAAACTAAAATATCTTTGCAAACTAATAAAGCATAGTAAATTTTGGTCTTTTTCTTTTGTNAAGTGAGAATTGTTTCACATATAGTTTTATTTTTGATGTGTTCATTGGAGGAGGTGAACTCAGCTTCCTACTCTGCCATCTAGATCTCCTCCCTCCTTTTTTTTTCCATAGGATTTTAGCTATTCAAATGTAGTTAATGCTTGTTAATTCTCAACTGTATTCTTACCCAGTTTAGGCATTGTGGGACTAGAAAAATATATTATATTGGTAAATATTATAAATTGGATTCTTAAGTATGATTTAAGCAATATAAGTAGTATAAATGAACTCAGAATTACATTAGGAAAGATTAAAAATTGGTCTGAATTGATACACAGAGGCTAGTGGGTAAATACCTGGATGCTTTGAGTTTTGTAGGATGTGGTTAGAGATGGAGCTTATAAAATTGGAAACTAACAATATTTGAAATCATTAACTTTTTTTCAGTTGTGCTTTTTAGTAGGAAAAATATCACAGTCACACAAGTCATTACCAAAATGGGCCTATGGTCAATATAAAGAAGTTAATCATCCATAAAATTGATCCAGACAAGCACAGGGAATGTGTATATCCTTCTGAATTAGATCTGTTGGAGAAGTAATTTTCCTACAGCCATGAATGAGAGCTGGTAGGATAACTATAGGAAATGTCTACATGCCTCCTCATTGTCGTCTTATTTACCATAGAAAGCCAACAACAAAGAAAAATGTTACTCACTTATCTCTGGTGTGATGAAAGCAGGAAATAAAAATTATCTTTATTTAGCATCAGAGTGTATGCTTGTTTCCAGAGTCATCTGATTATTCATATAGTAACTTTATTTAACTGCATTCTAGCTGTGTATATAATTTACAACTTTTTTTGCACAACTTTAAGCCATAGGAGCAAAAACTTGTTTTGCTTTGTTTTTTAATTTACAGTCTATACAATGGGAATGCAGTCTTCAGAGGATATTTTGAGGAATACTGTTAATTGATTTTGGGAGTTACTATCTTTTGAAATGTTTACATATGTTTAACCGTCTAAATCTCTCTATATATTTTCTCCAACTGTTTGTGTGATGACATTTGTGCAAGTGTGTATGGACATGCTCAGTCATGTCCACTTCTTTGAAACCCTGTGGACTGTAGCCTACCAGGCTCCTCTGTTCGTGGAATTTCCTAGGCAAGAATACTGGAGTGGGTTATCATTTCCTACTCTCAAGGATTTGCATTGGCAGATGGATAATTTATCACTGCACTACCTGGGAAGTCCATTTGTACATGCTTAATTAAACGGATAATTATCTCTTAGGAAATAGATTACAATATATTAAGCAATTATTGTAAACCATACAAGATATTTGCGTAATACGGCAGACAATAGAATCTTTGAGTACTGAAATTATACCTGACAATTGAAATTTTTTTTTCTTCGAAATATGTAATTTGAGGGGAAACATTTAAAATAGTATGGTTCCATCCCATTAAATTAAATCAATTGAAAATGAAAACTAAAATATCTTTGCAAACTAATAAAGCATAGTAAATTTTGGTCTTTTTCTTTTGTTCTTTCTTCCTCCTTTTTTTCATTTGAATCAAGAGCACTTACTTCCTTTTGTAAATGTGACTGAACTGAGTCTATCTCAAGGCATAATTTAAAGATGAAAAAAGGCTTTGATTTTTTTCATTTTCCTTTCTTTATTTTTTAGATTTAAGCAATTGTGAGCACTGTACAGATACTTAGAAGTGTTAATAATTATAATTTTATTTTTAAGGTGAATAAACCTTGCCATGTTACAGAAAATATTTTGAAGATGAACATACTGTCCTTTTTATACTCATTATGTTTGATGAAAGCACTTTGTGGGGGCAGTCTCTTAATGTCCAGTGCATTTCTTCTTGCCAGGACCATTATTATGGTCATTTCACACTGCCATAGAAGCAAGACTACAATAAATATAAATTGTTTATAATGTTTCATTCTTATATTTTGCATTCACACTTATATAAACAGATTTATAAAGGCATGTGTGATCCATATTGCCTTACAGAAATATTAAGCCTTAAAAAGTATGATTCAAATGTAAATGCACTTTAAATTTAAAAATCCCTCTAAAAATTAATTGTGTTTTTTTTTAGAATATTTCTGTTAGATAGTTAGAATAGTAAAAAGGGGTAAAAAATGCTGATGGCTAAAAGACAAAGAAAGGGAAAAGCCCATGAGAATGGAATAAAAGAAAATCCACAGGTGAAACCACACACCCCCTTTTTGGCCAGCCCAATTTGCATAGTGCAGGCTCAAGCCGGGGAGGAGACAAATGTATAAAAGGAGGAAGCCAAGACAGATTGAGGCTTCTTTCATGCCTCAGGGGTGTACTATCCTTTGCTTGCCAAATAAAACTCCGAGCTGTAACTGAGCTGTAACACTGGTCCACCATTTCACATCTTTTCTGCAGTGAGACAGAACTGAGGAAATAAAGTTAAATCTGATATACAACCAATTTTAAATTTAAATTTAAAAAATGAAAAAAATCCTAGCTAAAGTTTTGCTTCTTGTATTCACCTCCAATTTTCTTTATATCCTAATCTTTTCAAAGATAATTAAATTATTGTCATTTAACTTGGCATTCAATCTGCAATACTTTAAACATTCTGTCATGCAGTGCCAACTCCCAAAGTACTTCAAATCCACTGTATATTTTTTATAACCTTCCAAACATTATAATTTCAAATGTGAAATTTTCATTTAGATTACTAATGCATTCATTCATTCACTCAAAAAAATTGTGTGCAGCCACCTAACTATGTGCTTTTGGACATATACATATGAAATTATTAATGTGATAAGCACATAATTTGAAATTAAACAAGGGCTATACTTTAATACTATGTAATAGTCTATGGTCTTAAACAAGTCATTGTATCACTTTGAGTCTCAAATATTTATTCTTGAAAACTAGAATAGCATTAATTCTCCTTCATCAATCTCATTTGTTCTGAAAGTTGAATGAAGTAATACAAATAAAATCAACTTGCAGTTGATAAAATTTTATAAATATCAATATTATAATTTTCAGGAAGTTCATGATATATTAAGGGAAATTAGACAAGAATATAAATTATCACAATAAAAGTTAACTGATGAGTCATTGATTTTGTGATACTGTGACTTATAATAAAATATATAAGTTTGGTCGTCATCCCCATTTCTAGCACAGAGGTTCTAAAACCTTTGGAATTTTCTAAGTGATGAGATTGATGAAGCTGCCTCTTTTGATGTTAATGAAGTGATTCTGGATTCCCTGTAGATCAGAAGGTGAGGAATCTTCTTGCAATGCAGGAGACCTGAATTCAATCCCTGGCTCAGGAAGATCCCCTGGAGAAGGGAATGGCAACCCACTCCTGTATTCTTGCTTGGAGAATCCCGAGGACAGAGGATTCTCAAAGGAGACTGGTGGGCTACAGTCCATGAAGTCATGAAGAGCTGGACAGGACTGAGCGACTAACACTTTTAAACTTAAGTGGGCAGAAGGGACAATAGTTTGTTGGGTATTTAATTTCTGCCCTGAGTCCATCAGTGATACCATAAAATTAAATCTAAAGTTACAAACCTCAATAATGAAAAGTAAAGCTAGATGGTGCTAAAACAATGTGTGGTAGAGACATTATGGTGGGAGAGCTGCCTTGAAGATGTGAATGAGCTAAAATTTTAGTGAAATAAAATTAAGTGGGTAAAAGTGGAGAAGAAAGCCTTGCTAGAAGAGCAGTAATTGACAAACCTTACAGTGATTGTGCAAAAGTAGGGCATATTAGAAGAACTGAAAGCAGACTGGTGATAAAATTGCCCCAAGAGCACTGTGTGAAGTGAGGCAGCTGCAAAACAAAGCAAAACCATACCGTGCTTTGCAGGCTATGCTAGGAACGGAGGAGCCGGGTGGGCTGCAGTCCAGGGGTCGAGAAGAGTCAGACACAACTGAGCGACTTCACTTTCACATTTCACTTTCATGCATTGCAGAAGGAAATGGCAACCCAGTCCAGTGTTCTTGCCTGGAGAATCCCAGGGACGGGGGAGCCTGATGGGCTGCCATCTCTGGGGTTGCACAGAGTTGGACACGACTGAAGTGACTTAGCAGCAGCATCCTTAGAAAAACAGTTTAAAGTGGTGGTGATGGTTGGCTGTGTGTGAGGGAGGTGGTTTGTGTGCGTATGAGTGTGCTTTGGGCATATTCAGGTTACATACTAAAATTATTAATCTGATTTTTGTATATAAGATTAATTGTAGGAAGTCACAGGAAATATATAGAGAAAATGATTAGAATAAATTATTTATACTCNTTTGTGTGCGTATGAGTGTGCTTTGGGCATATTCAGGTTACATACTAAAAGTATTAATCTGATTTTTGTATATAAGATTAATTGTAGGAAGTCACAGGAAATATATAGAGAAAATGATTAGAATAAATTATTTATATTCCAAGTAATATTGATAAGTGTTTGGGCTAAAAATACTGCTGATAAAGGTGATGGAAAACTTTGCTGCTATGCATGAAATAAATTACAGAATTTCAGAACTTCAGAATTCAGTTTTCATGAGAGCTTCTCTTTGGTTATAAACACTACCATTACTTAGAAGAAAAACATATTGCAATTATTTTTGCAGTTTGTATTTTTCTTTTGACTTAGGAAAACTCTTGTTTATGAAACAGAGGAAATGGACAGAAACTTAAAAAGAACAATCAGATGAGAGAAAAAACAAACAAGAAGTCACTGTCACAGAAGCAAAAGGAAGAGAAAACTCCATATAGAATTATTGTCGAAAGCTCTAGGAAGGTAAGTGCTGAAGAATATCCCAAGACTTTGTAACAAATGAAGGGACCTTCAGTGTACTGGTGGTATATGTTGAAACTATATTGAGAAGGATTTCTAATGTGTCTTAGAAGATCCAGTGGAAGACTAAATGTTGAAGAAAAAGAAAGATTAAACATGGGCAATATTTCTCTTTGATACTTCTCTTTGTTTTGTCTATAAAATGGAAGATCTGTGGACATTTTCAAGAGATTGCTCAAGTTTAAAAAAAGCAGAAGTAGATAATGGAATCAAAACTTGACTAGGGAAACAAAGGATGAGTTAGTTCTCAGGTCTCTCATTATCTCTTGAAAACAGCATCACTTCTGGTGATAGGGTACTTTTGAACTCTCTGGAAAGCCTCAGCTTCCACCAGGTATAAAGAGAGGTTTATTAAAAAAAAAAAAAAAAGAACACTTTGGATTATTGTTTAAAAAAAAAGGTAACTTTTTGTCACTTTTACCCCAAATTGACACTGAAACATAAAATTTTACCCACCTGTTTTTTCTTTGGGTTGAGACTGGAGGAGACAAATATTTCAGACAATGGTATAAAAGACCTGGCATACATTTAAACTGATAATTATTAACTAGACACTTACGTGTAAGGAAGATGTTATTTCAAAGAAAATATAAGACATATTTACCTCTTCAGGTGATGTATGCCTTAGACGGAAGAAAGGGCCATAAATACAAGAAGGTAACCAACAGTGTATATTAGTATATGAGTGCAAACAAAAAGACAATGACTGTAAAACAGAATTAAAATTTTTAATATTTTAGAAGTCTCATTAGACAAATTCACTTAAATGAAAATTATTCTTGAGTTTTATTTTTCTCCTTCCCTCCCCACTTTTCCTGTTTTTTCCATAGCAAATAATGTCAATTGTATTTGCATATTTAACACACAAAAGGTCTACTTGCTTTCCTTTAAATGCACTTCTAAAGTAAGTAGGATTTCAATAAATTGAACGAATGTCATTCCCACAAAGAAACAGCACAAAGGTAAGAAGTAGTCTCCTTCTCAGAGTAACAAATGATATCACACTGCCTGATGTAAAATTTTAAGAGACAGGTTTAAAACTTGTTGGCTTAGATCAAGGAAGGCTTATAAATACTTTATTTAGTACAATATTGTGACATGATATTAATTTCCCTAGTGATATTGAAATATCCCATATATGCTTGTCAGTTTTCTTTCTGTGGCTCTAATAAAGAAAAGATGTTAAGAATTGCTCTTTCCCATTTATTATCATATTAATGATCACTAATTGTGCTCCAGTTACTATACTGATAGGTAAAAATACATGCATCTTCTGCTGACAGAGCTAATAGAGCAACACGGATAAGGAGATCTCTAAATTTGAATAGTAAGTTCAATGATCTCCTTCTGTGATAAATGATCATATTTTTCTCTCAGATCAAGAGGAGAAACATTTTACTTTAATTTTCTCACTAAGTCATTGGAGTCATAATTATTATATCCAGAAGTTAGTGCTTCTGAAAGAAGATGTTGTTTCACNTAGTAAGTTCAGTGATCTCCTTCTGTGATAAATGATCATATTTTTCTCTCAGATCAAGAGGAGAAACATTTTACTTTAATTTTCTCACTAAGTCATTGGAGTCATAATTATTATATCCAGAAGTTAGTGCTTCTGAAAGAAGATGTTGTTTCACTACATTTCAAAGATTTGTAATGCTATTTGTGGATATTGCATAGACCATTAACTCAAATATCACTTTATCCATGGACAAGTGAGCCTCGCTGATATCTTCAGCAAAAATAAATAATTACTTCTGAATAAATAATGTTACATGGAGATCATGTATTATTTAGATCTAAGTAAGTTGTGGAGTCTGTGAAAACTGGTTGAACACCTGTTATCATCATTGTATGCCAGTGGCCTGAGGGTAATAATAGATCAAGGGACAAACACTATCAAAAAGGCAGGAATTTGTGAGTTACCAGGAGTTTCTACTCAGGAGCTAAGTTGCTGAAACTGGCACCTGTTCATGTTTTTCTGACTTGCTCAATTAATCCCAGGAGGTCTCACAACTCCATCTTTCTTCCTAATTTTACAAGGCTTCCTGGCTTGTATATTGGCAATACATCAGTCACTGACAGATGTCTTCAGGTATATTAGAAGCTGATACCACTTGACCGATGCTGCAGCCTGGTGAATGATTCCACCTAAAAATTCCTGCAAAGTGTTATCTGTCTTGTTGTCATCGCTCAAATGTTTCCCCTTTATTAAATTCTTATTGTTGTACTAAAGTCACAATGTGGAACTGCCTCTTGTCTATAGAAAGCATAGTGATGCGGCTTTGATTTGCCTTGTTCTCTATAATAACCTTTCTTTTCTCGGGATTTTGACATTTGATTGAGTGGAGTTGGGTCAAGAGATACTCTGAGAAGCTATCAAATCAAAATGTACACAGTGATTCTTCAACTCTCCACATCAAAGACTGAGGTATTCTTGGTCAGGGGGCTGGTTATAGAACCAATAATGCTACTTCAATTTTCCTTTCTAACTCAGGTGTGTATTGGGCAGTTGTAAGAAATGGCAAACTGGTAGTCCACTGGCCAAATCCTTTTATTGTTGCTGCTCAGTGCAGGGAAATGATCTATGACCTAATCTGACAGTGTTATTTTTCCAGAAGACTCTATTTTCAGTAAATGATATAGGCATTTTCTGATGGAAACAAGTGGAGTGGGCTTACCTGATGTACCTAATAAACACAAATATGAATTGAATTATTTTTTTTTCTATCCATCTCCTTAGCATTAGTCAAAGAGAAAATTTTAAAACTTTGAATTTGACTTCATAAAATAGTAAAGAATTAGCTGGAGGCACTAAGCACACACTGCATACAAAACATATAATCTCTAATAACCTGTATGGGAAAAGAATTTGAAAAATAATAGGTAAATGTACATATGTATGCATGCTCAATTGCTGTATCTGTCTGACTCTTTGCAATCCCATGGACTGTCACCCACTGGGCTCCTCTGACCATGGGATTTTTCAGGCAAGAATACTGGAGTGGGCTTTTTCCTTTGCCAGGGGATCTTCCCTACCCAGGGATCAACCCTAAGCCTCCTATATTGGCAGGCAAATTCTTCACCACTGAGTCACCTGGGAAGCCCAGAAATATGTATGCTGTTGCTGCTGCTGCTAAGTCGCTTCAGCTGTGTCCAACTCTGTGCGACCCCACAGACGGCTGCTCACTAGGCTCCCCCGTCCCTGGGATTCTCCAGGCAAGAATACTGGAGTGGGTTGCCATTTCCTTCTCCAATGCATGAAAGTGAAAAGTGAAAGTGAAGTTGTTCAGTTGTGCCCAACTCTTAGCGACTCCATGGACTGCAGCCTACCAGGTTCCTCTGTCCATGGGATTTTCCAGGCAAGAGTACTGGATTGGGCATTTGCCTTCTCCAATGTATAGATATAACTAAATCACTTTGCTATATATCTGAAAGTAATATAACATTGTAAACCAAATAATTTTGAATGCAAAATAATTTTAAAATAGCATCAAAGCTAAAAAAAGAGAAGAATAAAAAATAGATAGTTTCAAAATAGTGAAACTTGGGAGAATTTAGAAGTGACATAGGATTAAATGTGGGCTTCCCTAATGACTCAATGGTAAATAATCTGCCTGTCAATGCAGGAGATGCAGGTTTAAATCCTGGGTTGGGAAGATCCCCTGGAGAAGGAAATGGCATCCCACCCTGTATTTTTTGCCTGGGAGATCCCGTGGACAGAGGAGCCTGGCAGGCTACAGCCATGAAGTCACAAAAGAGTTTGACAGGACTTAACAACTAAACAACAGGATTAAATGTATTAGGTTTAATATTAACTGGCAGCCCCTGCTCAACTGCAGTATTGATTATGCCTTTATTTAGGAATTTGTTATTTCCAACCTGATCTTGTTCAAGAATTATACAATTTTTTAAAAAGTGTTTGATGAGGTTGACATTTCTTAACGTTAGAAGGAAGCATAATGAGGAGTATAATCATCAGTTAACAATGGTTATAAAATGTAATGCTTCTTTCTTAACTGCAGAATTATAAATTGTATTTTTGTTTATCATTTTTTAAGGTCCATTCAAAATTATGATTTCCAAAATCAATGCAACATGGGAACCACAAAGTAACCAGTACTTGAGAGAATTGTGTAATGTCATTGTATTACATAAACAAACTCAGCTTTATACAGCTGTTATGGGAGTAGTTTTTATAAAATTCCAAATACTTAAGAGGTTAAAAAACATTCTGTAAGTGAATGATCCCTGTAGTTTCTCTGTCATTACTCAAAAATTCCTTGTCCTTTGGCTCTTTCCTATCTTACATTATAAAAATACCCACTGAAAGTGAACAGCTTGTCCCTAAGGCATTTGAACTTAGCATAGTCAGATGAGTGAGTACATTTTATGCTCAGGCAGTTAGAGGTTAGTAAAAATAAAGATGTGGTGAAACTGTGCTGGAATTCCAACCTTTTGAATTTTCATCTAAGCACTGCTTCAGTTTTATAAGGAAGATATTTGGAGGGAATTTTTAGTTTATTTCTGTAGGGATTCAGCCACAATCTCCTGTACATTGTCACTAATGATGACAAGTTACAATGGGCCAGTAGGGTCATAAGTTTCCATTTGCAGTACTGATTTAGAATCAAAGCACTCTTTTGGTTCTATACTCTAGACTATCCAGGATAACCAGTTACTTTTATAAGAAAAAAAAATTTTTTTTTCATTAACCACCAGCTGAAATTTAACACTTTCTTCAATTGTAAATATAGGCAAAAAATCCTCAGCAGCATCAGCTAATCTGTTGATATATATCAATAGATTTTTTTTCTTATTACCATGGTGTTGAAGATATCCTGAAATATCACTTATCACAATTCAGAGATTACCATTGGTGATGGACCAATCTCTGTATCTTATAGTTTATTTTAAAAAGCAAATATATTACTGTGTAACAATATAAAAATGTTTGGTATATTTTAATATTGTTAGCTTCCATTTTAATCCTATGAATTTTATTTTATGGATTTAAATGGAATATTCCAAGAGGTTCATAGGCTTCATCAAACTGTCTAAAGGGATTCATGACACCAAGAAGTTTAAATCTCTTTTTCTATGCCTATATCTTTTGCTTGGTTCTTGTGATCTTGGTATTAAGAAGGATCAAAGACAAAGAAAAATAAATCTAAGAAAAGATTAGCAAGCGAAATGGAGTATTCATCTCATGACTTCAAGTGTTCATTTTAGTAACTCAAACTTAAGAATTCATGAAAAAATTTGCACAATGCCAAAATCAGAGCCATCACAACTACATTTTGGAATACGCCACATGAGAAAATAATCCCAAAAACAGTAATCAAGAAAAATTTCTAAAGACAAATTGAAAGTGAAAGTGAAATTTGCTCAGTCATGTCCAGCTCTTTGCAACCCCATGGACTGTAAAGTCCATAGAATTCTCCAGGCCAGAATATTAGAATGGGTAGCCTTTCCCTTCTCCAGCGGATTTTCCCAAACCAGGGATCGAACGCAGGTCTCTTGCATTGCAGGTGGATTCTTTACCAGCTGAGACACAAAGGAAGCCCCAGATTGAAAGAGGATTTCATAAAAAAAATTGTGCTAAGTTGCATCAGTTGTGTCTAATTTTCTGTGACTTTAAGGACTATAGCTTGCTGGGCTCCTCTGACCATGATTTTCTCTAAGCAAGAATACTGGAGTGGGTTGCCATCCACTCCTCTGGGGGATCTTCCTGACCCAAGGGATCGAGCTCCTGTCTCATGTCTCCTGCATTGGCAGGTGACCTCTTTACTAATAGCACAACTTGGGAAGCCCAATAAGAGGTAATAGACTAAGAACTTGAACTATAAATGGATTGCAGCTCTATCCATATAACATAAAAGCACTGTTCCTTAATACCATGAATTTAGCTCTGTGAAAGTAAGCATTGAATTAGCCAAAGTGAATCAGACAAGGAAGACTTTATTCAGGCCATTATAATGGGGGACAGAGACAGAAAACTCCATTGAAACGAAAGTTGGGAAAGTTTTTAAGAGCTGAGCAGGAAACATAGGTGACTTATATTTGTTAATCAGTTCAGTTCAGTTGCTCAGTCATGTCCTACTCTTTGCCACGCCACAGACTGTAGAACGCCAGGCTTCCCTGTCCACTGCCAACTCCCAGAGTTTAGTCAAACTCATCTCCATTAAGTCAGTGATGCCATACAACCATCTCATCCTCTGTTGTCCCCTTCTCCAGCCTTCAATTTTCCCAGCATCAAGGTCTTTTCAAGTGAGTCAGTTCTTCACATCAGGTGGCCAGAGTATTGGAGTTTTAGCTTCAGCATCTGTCCTTCCAATGAATATTCAGGATTGATTTTCTTTAGGATGAACTGGTTGGATCTCCTTGCTCTCAAGAGCCTTCTCCAACACCACAGTTCAAAAGCATCAATTTTTCAGTGCTCAGCTTTCTTTAATCTAACTCTCACATCCATACATGATTACTGGAAAAACCATAGCTTTGACTAGATGGGCCTTTGTAGGCAGAGTAATCCTTATTAAAAGGAAAAGTAAATTTCTTCTTATTCTCATGACAGGAGATTTACAACNGCCCAACTCTTAGCGACTCCATGGACTGCAGCCTACCAGGTTCCTCTGTCCATGGGATTTTCCAGGCAAGAGTACTGGATTGGGCATTTGCCTTCTCCAATGTATAGATATAACTAAATCACTTTGCTATATATCTGAAAGTAATATAACATTGTAAACCAAATAATTTTGAATGCAAAATAATTTTAAAATAGCATCAAAGCTAAAAAAAGAGAAGAATAAAAAATAGATAGTTTCAAAATAGTGAAACTTGGGAGAATTTAGAAGTGACATAGGATTAAATGTGGGCTTCCCTAATGACTCAATGGTAAATAATCTGCCTGTCAATGCAGGAGATGCAGGTTTAAATCCTGGGTTGGGAAGATCCCCTGGAGAAGGAAATGGCATCCCACCCTGTATTTTTTGCCTGGGAGATCCCGTGGACAGAGGAGCCTGGCAGGCTACAGCCATGAAGTCACAAAAGAGTTTGACAGGACTTAACAACTAAACAACAGGATTAAATGTATTAGGTTTAATATTAACTGGCAGCCCCTGCTCAACTGCAGTATTGATTATGCCTTTATTTAGGAATTTGTTATTTCCAACCTGATCTTGTTCAAGAATTATACAATTTTTTAAAAAGTGTTTGATGAGGTTGACATTTCTTAACGTTAGAAGGAAGCATAATGAGGAGTATAATCATCAGTTAACAATGGTTATAAAATGTAATGCTTCTTTCTTAACTGCAGAATTATAAATTGTATTTTTGTTTATCATTTTTTAAGGTCCATTCAAAATTATGATTTCCAAAATCAATGCAACATGGGAACCACAAAGTAACCAGTACTTGAGAGAATTGTGTAATGTCATTGTATTACATAAACAAACTCAGCTTTATACAGCTGTTATGGGAGTAGTTTTTATAAAATTCCAAATACTTAAGAGGTTAAAAAACATTCTGTAAGTGAATG
The DNA here is from genome assembly GCA_006410735.1 of Raphicerus campestris. Taxonomy (NCBI): domain Eukaryota; kingdom Metazoa; phylum Chordata; class Mammalia; order Artiodactyla; family Bovidae; genus Raphicerus; species Raphicerus campestris. Next base: position 247,165 of record SJYW01019730.1, on the reverse strand, counting down.
ATCCCTGTAGTTTCTCTGTCATTACTCAAAAATTCCTTGTCCTTTGGCTCTTTCCTATCTTACATTATAAAAATACCCACTGAAAGTGAACAGCTTGTCCCTAAGGCATTTGAACTTAGCATAGTCAGATGAGTGAGTACATTTTATGCTCAGGCAGTTAGAGGTTAGTAAAAATAAAGATGTGGTGAAACTGTGCTGGAATTCCAACCTTTTGAATTTTCATCTAAGCACTGCTTCAGTTTTATAAGGAAGATATTTGGAGGGAATTTTTAGTTTATTTCTGTAGGGATTCAGCCACAATCTCCTGTACATTGTCACTAATGATGACAAGTTACAATGGGCCAGTAGGGTCATAAGTTTCCATTTGCAGTACTGATTTAGAATCAAAGCACTCTTTTGGTTCTATACTCTAGACTATCCAGGATAACCAGTTACTTTTATAAGAAAAAAAAATTTTTTTTTCATTAACCACCAGCTGAAATTTAACACTTTCTTCAATTGTAAATATAGGCAAAAAATCCTCAGCAGCATCAGCTAATCTGTTGATATATATCAATAGATTTTTTTTCTTATTACCATGGTGTTGAAGATATCCTGAAATATCACTTATCACAATTCANTGAAATTTAACACTTTCTTCAATTGTAAATATAGGCAAAAAATCCTCAGCAGCATCAGCTAATCTGTTGATATATATCAATAGATTTTTTTTCTTATTACCATGGTGTTGAAGATATCCTGAAATATCACTTATCACAATTCAGAGATTACCATTGGTGATGGACCAATCTCTGTATCTTATAGTTTATTTTAAAAAGCAAATATATTACTGTGTAACAATATAAAAATGTTTGGTATATTTTAATATTGTTAGCTTCCATTTTAATCCTATGAATTTTATTTTATGGATTTAAATGGAATATTCCAAGAGGTTCATAGGCTTCATCAAACTGTCTAAAGGGATTCATGACACCAAGAAGTTTAAATCTCTTTTTCTATGCCTATATCTTTTGCTTGGTTCTTGTGATCTTGGTATTAAGAAGGATCAAAGACAAAGAAAAATAAATCTAAGAAAAGATTAGCAAGTGAAATGGAGTATTCATCTCATGACTTCAAGTGTTCATTTTAGTAACTCAAACTTAAGAATTCATGAAAAAATTTGCACAATGCCAAAATCAGAGCCATCACAACTACATTTTGGAATACGCCACATGAGAAAATAATCCCAAAAACAGTAATCAAGAAAAATTTCTAAAGACAAATTGAAAGTGAAAGTGAAATTTGCTCAGTCATGTCCAGCTCTTTGCAACCCCATGGACTGTAAAGTCCATAGAATTCTCCAGGCCAGAATATTAGAATGGGTAGCCTTTCCCTTCTCCAGCGGATTTTCCCAAACCAGGGATCGAACGCAAGTCTCTTGCATTGCAGGTGGATTCTTTACCAGCTGAGACACAAAGGAAGCCCCAAATTGAAAGAGGATTTCATTAAAAAAATTGTGCTAAGTTGCATCAGTTGTGTCTAATTTTCTGTGACTTTAAGGACTGTAGCTTGCTGGGCTCCTCTGACCATGATTTTCTCTGGNAAGCCCCAAATTGAAAGAGGATTTCATTAAAAAAATTGTGCTAAGTTGCATCAGTTGTGTCTAATTTTCTGTGACTTTAAGGACTGTAGCTTGCTGGGCTCCTCTGACCATGATTTTCTCTGGGCAAGAATACTGGAGTGGGTTGCCATCCACTCCTCTGGGGGATCTTCCTGACCCAAGGGATCGAGCTCCTGTCTCATGTCTCCTGCATTGGCAGGTGACCTCTTTACTAATAGCACAACTTGGGAAGCCCAATAAGAGGTAATAGACTAAGAACTTGAACTATAAATGGATTGCAGCTCTATCCATATAACATAAAAGCACTGTTCCTTAATACCATGAATTTAGCTCTGTGAAAGTAAGCATTGAATTAGCCAAAGTGAATCAGACAAGGAAGACTTTATTCAGGCTATTATAATGGGGGACAGAGACAGAAAACTCCATTGAAACGAAAGTTGGGAAAGTTTTTAAGAGCTGAGCAGGAAACATAGGTGACTTATATTTGTTAATCAGTTCAGTTCAGTTGCTCAGTCATGTCCGACTCTTTGCCACGCCACAGACTGTAGAACGCCAGGCTTCCCTGTCCACTGCCAACTCCCAGAGTTTAGTCAAACTCATCTCCATTAAGTCAGTGATGCCATACAACCATCTCATCCTCTATTGTCCCCTTCTCCAGCCTTCAATTTTCCCAGCATCAAGGTCTTTTCAAGTGAGTCAGTTCTTCACATCAGGTGGCCAGAGTATTGGAGTTTTAGCTTCAGCATCAGTCCTTCCAATGAATATTCAGGATTGATTTTCTTTAGGATGAACTGGTTGGATCTCCTTGCTCTCAAGAGCCTTCTCCAACACCACAGTTCAAAAGCATCAATTTTTCAGTGCTCAGCTTTCTTTAGTCTAACTCTCACATCCATACATGATTACTGGAAAAACCATAGCTTTGACTAGATGGGCCTTTGTAGGCAGAGTAATCCTTATTAAAAGGAAAAGTAAATTTCTTCTTATTCTCATGACAGGAGATTTACAACCTGAAGCAAGGCTCCCAACTGAAATATACTCCTACCCTCCCACAGAAACTCAGTGATGATGTACTGTTTCTCCTGATTAATATATCTTAAAGGTATGGATCCCTAGTGCTTGAGAAAAAACATCCCTGGGTTCTAAAATTTGCAAGAAGCCTTTGAAGAGATTTGTACCTCAAAGAAGAAGATAAAGAATTTATATTTATAAATTTTGTAAGGTAAATTTTCTAGGAAAGGGGAAATCAGGGCCTAGAGTCATAAAGACTTTTGCTTAAAATTCAGTCAAGCTGAAGGAAAAATTAAGGCCATTTTCCCATCTTGATCATTTGTAACAGTGTTACTCCTTTAAGGCAGAATGAGGGAGAGAAAATATCCAGTTTTATATTCTTACAAAAGAATCTTTTTGTGTATAGGGGTATGTTTGTGTGTGTGTGAAAGAGAGAGAGTTACTCTGGGATAATGCACACTACTTCCAAGCCTATATAAAAAAGTGAAAGCAAAAGTGAAACTCTTAGTCACTCAGTGGTGTCTGACTCTTTGTGACCTCATAGACTGTAGCCCAACAGGCTTCTCTGTCCATTGGCTTCACTAGGAAAGAATTTTGGAGTGAGTTGCCATTCTCTTCTTCAGGGGATCTTCCAAAGAAGGAATTGAACCCAGGTCTCCTGCATTGCCGGCAGATTCTTTACTGTCTGAGCTACCAGGGAAGCCCCAAATTAGGGAGTTAATAAATATCTGCAAACCAAAATAAGGAATATTGTAATTGTTAGAGTTCATGAGATCCAGAAACAGTCAAGAAAATATTGCTTTATTCTTGCTAGATCTAATTAAGTAAATTACTAAATGAAATGATGTGGTTTTGTCAACAGATATAGGTTTTCCCAACAATATTTTTTAAAAGTTACTATTTCTTTTTCAGTCTGTTTCCAAGAGAAATAGTTTGCCATCCAATCTTAGTGTAAGCTCTGTGTACACACAAAGAAGAAAGTAAATCCAATGTCATTCTTGGTTAAATAATCACCTTTTCAGTGTAAAGGCAAGAAGTGTTGGTTGTTTTTCTCTCTGGAACAGGCACTGTAATCTAATTCTCATTCCTAATCACACAATCAAAGTTAGTCTTCGACGAACTTGACACTTTCTTTAAATTATTCTATTTTCTCCCCTAGACTTTAGTTTTTTTGACTTTCTTGGTTATTCACATTCGTGATTCAATCAGCTAGTTTTGCACTTGAGTATTTCTAATTTTTCACATTCTAGCCTATATTTTTCATAAAATAGTATGCTCAGATCAAACTATCAGAACCAAGTAATATATTAACAACTAACAAACTCTTACTATTTTTCTTCTAAGAAACAATAATTAGTGACAACTTTGTGAGTTATGGGATATATAAAATTAGTTTTTAAACAAGTTCAAATTTAAAGATTTGCCAATTTAAGCTGTAATCTTACTAAGCTTTTTGTTTCCTGATATTATAGTTATTTTAATCCAAGAAAAATAATACATTTGTTATGCCTGATGAGGAGGACATTTAACCCTGAATTTCTCTGAACATAAGCTTTTATTTTCATTTAGAAACTGAAACTAAAATCGTGTTCCTCTCAAGATTCTACTTCCACATAAGAAAATATAAAAGACTGCTTGTAGTTTAAATTCTGTTTCATGATGATTAGGTTTTTTTTTTTTTTTTTTTTTT
>SJYW01019730.1:216179-239359 GCA_006410735.1 Raphicerus campestris | reverse complement strand
TTTTTTTTTTTTTTTCCAATTTGAGAACCGCTCATACTATTATTTAAGACAGATGTCATTTGGAGGAGGGAAAAACATTTTGTTTTCTCAATGAAAATGAAATTGCTGGGTTTTGGCCAAAAGGGGGCAGGCATTTCTTGAAAAGGGAAAGACCACCTTTGATTTCAGGAGCATACATGGTTAAAACAGGAGACGACATTACTTACTCTAGGACTCTACTTGTGCAGAGAAAACTCCTGGGTACTTCTAATAAGAAAGACATGCCAGAGTTGGCTGACAGGAATTGCAGCGAGCCTTTGTTAGTCCTGGACTTTTCTGTCACTCATCTCTAGATAATATCAAGCACTGTGATAGGGACAAGGTGCATATGACTGCTGTTCAAGCAAGAGGGACTTACAAGCACCCAATTGAATTTCTTGCAGAGATAGAAAGATTTTTAAAAAGTAACAATTTGTCAAGTTAAAATGATCTGCTAATTGTTGTAGGAAATTTCTCAGTTTTTAAATAATGAGTCCTAGTCTTACATATAGGTCTCAGGTTTTATTCCGGTTGCTCAACCTTCCCATCAATGTTCATTGCAGCTTCTTTATGGTAGGCTTGTGTGTGCCTGAGTAAAAATGTATTGTTTTAGTTTCTAGAAATTTATTTATGGGAAATCTTCATCTCCGAGTCAAATGTTATTGCAACATTAAAAAAAATAATAAAATGTTTAAAATATTGCTTTATTGTTATTTCCTGATTATTGGTATATGTGTATTTCTCTACAATCACAATTAATCACCTATACTTGTCAATGAAATTTATGACAATGTTGAAATTCTATACTGTCAGTCAAGATGTACAGTCAACAGGTACTATTTTCAAGTCAGACTGAATAAATCTGCCTATTATTTATTTTTTTTGGCCTGGAGACACAGCGGCATATACATTCTTCGTCATTAGTCTATTTCCAAAACTTTTCTGAAAATTAAAGCTCTCTGCTTTGTATATACTCCTTATCCCCCTCTTTCTGCTTATTGATGTAGTAAATGTGTTATAAATATGAAAATACAGATAGAGAATATTCAAAATGTCTTTCTTATCTGATGAGAGCAGATGGCAATAAGAATTTTCTTGCGTTTGAAGACCCATTTGTCACAGGGAAAATCATGACTTCTGGGTGTGAAAACTTATGTAAAGGCATTTTGTATGAGTTTAAGATTTGTAATGGCAGATGACTCATTTTGTTTCACATATATATGGCTGGATAATGCGTTATTAGAACATAGGATAGTAAAAATTATAAAGCTACTGCAAATGAACAAAGATTTGATTCTTTGGGATTTTTAAAAGTATTTTATAGTTGAAAAGTTACTGAAAAGAGACAAATCCAAATGCTTTAAAAAGTGAGAAATTTTCACAGATACTTATTCACTTATGGTGACAAAAATAAATATATGCAAGGTTTAATTTTTTCCTCTGCATAGAATACAGTGTTAGTTATAATTTATGAATCAATATATCAATCTATTATTTTCATGTAACTGTAAAGAAAATAACTATTAAATTGAATGCTAGACATTTGAAACTCATTTTTTTTGCAGCCCTAGAAAATAATATCCCCTTTTCTTAGCTCTAGTGTATGTATGAGAATGTCAATCATGTTGCAAGATGCTCCATATATAAACGTATCTATTAGGAAGTACTATTCAAGAGTCCATTGGCATTACTCTAGCCAAATGACTGAAGTGAATTATTTTGAAGATATCAAAAGTAATTATTAGGCATAAAAATGTATGTATAAATCTGGAAAAAATAAAGTAACTTTGGAAATATATTGTCAAGTCTCAAACCTAAAGATAGAAGCAATTTTTGTGAAGTTATTTTAATATTTTAAAGAGGTACAAATATGATGATAAAACTTATTTCAGAGTGTCTGAGAAAGCTATTTACTAAATGACTTTCTTGTCAATATTTCATGATAAAATATACCCTGGTCTTTTCTCAGAGAGTTAAAAAATCTTTTGAGAAGTTACCCAGTCCTTTGCTTAATATTCCAGAATGATTTTTATTGCTTCTGAAATTCTAAAGATGATATACTAACTTAGAACTGTAATGTGCTTTTATTGTCATTTTAAATGAAGCTTACTTTCTATGATCTTTTATCAGTGCTGGGTAGAAAAATATTGGAGGATGTTAAACACTTTTGCAAACAACAAACATTTGACTTAAATATTTAAAAAGAAAATATTTATCCCACAACCTCTAATGCTGTTTTAAGTGTGTAATACTATTAAAATTACATGTATAAGAGATTTAATTTTCTTTATTATTTTAGTATATATGAGGAAATCTATAAAGATGGCATATAGCAAGCTTATATAAAACTGTAGGATTTTAAAATTCTACATTTTCCATTTTTTTCAAAGTTAATCTGTAAGAGATAAGCTTATGTGAATGCTCTGCTCTTTATGAGTTTGGTACTATTTTAGTGTTACTCTATAGATGAAAGAATTGAAATTCAGAGACGTTAGATAACATGCCCCAAGAGTGAGTTTCCTGATGCTATTTCTAGTTGCTTTCATGAATTAATCAGAATTCTATTTATTTTCAAGCATGTTTCCATTGCTTATTTTCTTAATACCTCTGTTCAATAAAGGTAGAGAGATTATGGTGGAAATTTTTGTCATTTTCCAAGGCTATGACTTCAGTTGAGTCATTTACCTCTCGGTGAGTTTCTTTTTTCAATTCTAAAATGTATATTTTAATATCTATCAATATTTTATCCTTAAAAATCAACATACCTTAAGGTGTTTTATAATTTACAGTGTAAAGCATTTACTATAAGTTAACCATTTATTCAGTCACATATGCAAGTTTTATCCAGCATGCACTGTGTTTTCAAAACTGGATTCTGCCTTCAAAGTGTTTCAGAGCCTTTGAAACAACATTGTCCAATGTCATTTTATATTGTTAAGATGCTTCTAGCCTAGAAGCCGCGTTTGTTAGCTTGCTATTGCTGCATGACCAATTACCATAGCATTACTTTGCCAATAAAGGTCCATCTAGTCAAAGCTATGGTTTTTCCAGTAGTCATGTATGGATGAGAGTTGGACTGTGAAGAAATCTGTAGAATTGATGCTTTTGAACTGTGGTGTTGGAGAAGACTCTTGAGAGCAAGGAGATCCAACCAGTCCATNCCAACCTAGATAGCATATTCAAAAGCAGAGACATTACTTTGCCAAAAAATGTCGTGTATTCAAGGCAATGGTTTTTCCTGTGGTCATAAATGGATGTGAGAGTTGGACTGTGAAGAAGGCTGAGCAACGAAGAATTGATGCTTTTGAACTGTGGTGTTGGAGAAGACTCTTGAGAGTCCGTTGGAATGCAAGGAGATCCAACCAGTCCATTGTGAAGGAGATCAACCCTGGGATTTCTTTGGAAGGAATGATGAAGCTCCAGTACTTTGACCACCTGATGCGAACAGTTGACTCATTGGAAAAGACTCTGATGCTGGGAGGGATTAGGGGCACCTGGAGTGCTGTGATTCATGGGGTCGCAAAGAGTCGGACACGCGACTGAGCGACTGAACTGAACTGATATACAGTATTATACTAACAAGTGAAATATTTGTTTCTTTTTAGAACAACACATTTTATTTCTAGTGTTAAAACTTTGTTATATCTTATTTGCTACCAAGTTGTATACCCTCTGAAACAGGTCAGATGATTGTTACTTTGATTTAGCGTTTGCAACATAAGCATAATTACGATGTTTCTTTCATGCTCCCCTCCAAGGGCTGTCAAGTCACTTGAAATTGTTGCTAACTGAGCTACTTCACGTTCTCTTTTCACTTTCATGCATTGGAGAAGGAAATGGCAACCCACTCCAGTGTTCTTGCCTGGAGAAGCCCAGGAACGGGGGAGGCTGCCGTCTATGGGATTTCACAGAGTCGGACATGACTGAAGCAACTTAGCATAGTAAAGAATTAAAAGTTTTGAGCAAATGTAATTAAGCTAGAAAATCATATCTAAAAGAAAAAAATGTTAGAAATTAACAAACCTGCCTCTAAAATACCTAGGAATTAAACAAAGAACTAAAAATTGAAAATAAAAATTAATAATGAAAATTCTATTCATAAAGCTTGTAATTAGAGATCAAACTAATAGAGAAGAATGCAGTTTAAAATTAATAAGCATCCAATTCAAGATATTAGAAAAATAAATCAGTTAAAATTTAAAGTATAGATATAAATACAAAAATTAAAAGATTAGCAGATTTCTAGCTGATTATACAAAAGTCTAAAAAATAATAAACTTTTAAAAAATTTTATATAAAAATAAAGAGGGAACAAATATATTTAACAAATTATATATATATCATATACAAAAGTACTGAGTGATGGACTTCCCGGGTTGCCCAGTGGTTTAGAATCTGTCTTCTAATGCAGAGGATGAGGGTTTGATTCCTGGTAGGGAGCTATGATCCCACATGCTGCAGGGCAACTAAATTCAGGCACTGCAACTAAACAGCCTGCTGTGTTTAGTCACTCAGTCGTGTCCGACTCTTTGCAACCCCGTGACTGTAGTCTGCCAGGCTCCTCTGTCCATGGGAATTCTCCAGATAACAATACTGGAGTGGGTTGCCTTGTCCTCCTCCAGAGTATCTTTCCCTCCCAGGGATTTGAACCCAGCTCTCTCACTTTGCCAGTGATTTTTTTTACTGTCTGAGCCACCAGGGAAGCCTGCACACTGCAACAAAAACCCAGGACAGCCAAAATTAAGGATAAAAATAAGGAAAAACAGAAGTACTGAATGATATGAAAAGCTTTATGCCCATAAATTTAAGGTTAATATTTAAAAATATTAAAGTTAATCAATTTCTAGAAAAACATAGCATTAAAACTGACTAAAAGAAAAATAGGAAATACAATCAAATTTATTAAAAGGAAACTTAGTCACTTAGTTGTGTCTGACTCTGCGATCCCATAGAATACAGTTGACCAGGCCCCTCTCTCTGTTCATGGAATTCTCCAGGCAAGAGTACTGGAGGGTTGTCATTTCCTTCTGCAGGGGATCTTCTTGACCCAGGGGTTGAAGGCAGGTCTCCTGCACTGCAGGCAGATTCTTTGTCATTTGAGCCACCATGAAGTCTTTCTTTTCTCTAGTTGTATAGTCGTTAAAAAAGCAAAACATTAGTCAATTATTTCTCAAACCAAACAAACAAATGAATCTCAAGGCTTGATATATTTACTGTGAAGTTACACTGAAATGTAAAGGGCTTTACAATAAAGGCTTTTAGAATATAATTATCTCAGGAAATAAAAGGATTTGTAAGCTAAACTCAACAGAAGGGTAAAGATGGATAAATATATGTAAATTTTATTTATTAATTTTTATCAAAAGATATCACAAGAAGAATGAGAAGCAAATTAAAACATGGGAAATAATATTTTCAACACTTGAATCCAACAAAGGCTAGTGTCCAGAATGTATTTTAAAAAATCCTAAGGATCATTAGTAAATTAAGTATCAGTAATTAATTTCTCACACCACATATCCATCACTGGTGGGCTTTAACCTTACTCTGTAGTCTTATTTACGGATCTAGACTCTTAGGGTCAAACCATTTGAAACATCACTGGTCTCAGGATAGAGGATAAAGAGTCATGAAAGTCACAAGCACACACTTAAATATTGTCCATGGAAATGACACACACTGTTTCTATCCACACTGTGTTTATTCTAACTTCAACAGGGCACAGCTGTACACGCTGGTAGGAAAGCCATTAGTAAATATCTCTCAGGTAAAGATGGAGGAGATTTAAATGTTCATACAGTCCCTCATGGGTCATGTCACAAATGTCACAGGCAAGATATATGTTAAATGATTTAAATTCTCACAATCAATCATGAATATGCTAACTAAAACCACAGAGGTATCCATTGATTTGCCATGTTGGAAAAGGCAGGAAAAAACAAAGAACAAAAAACTGCTGGTAACAAATTTGGTGAAGATTTGGAACAACTAATGAAATCCTTAAATATTGTGGTGAGAATATATATTGGTAGAACCGCTTTGGAGAGGAATTTATCATTACCTGGTTAAGGTTTAAGTTTTAGCATTCCCATGACCCTAGTCTTTATTCTTTGAAATATACATACTTTCACCAGTACTCTAAGAGACATATACAAGAATACAGGAGAATTTAATTCCCTCAAACTGGGAACACCTTACATTTGACATTAATAGGGAAATAAACAAATAATTAATATATTTATCTATTTTATTTCTTGATGTCACAACCCATAGAATGAAATAACACAGAGAAATAAAAATAATGAAATGAAGTACATACAAACCCACAAAGGATTTTCACAAACATTTTTAAAGGAAAAATTATTAATTTTTAAAAGATAATATGGCTGATGCTATTAATATAATGTTCAAAACAGGCAACTATTAACATGAATTAGGATGCTGCATACAGTTAATGAAATCATACACTCAAAAAAGAAAATAATTTTTTAAAGTTATAATAGAAATGAAAATATAATATCTTGTAGGGCTTTAAATCAAAGACGTATCTACTCCTCATCACCTTACCCTTTTAATTTGAATTATTAATGTCAAGAACTTATTGGAAAGATAAACTTTCTGTGCTTACATCTATAAAGAAGAGTAAAGATTTTCTATTAAGTTATGTCTGAGTCTGAGTTAATTTTAAAGGCACAATCAGTTCAGTTCATTCACTCACTAGTGTCTGACTCTTTGCGACCCCATGAATCACAGCACACAATAAATTTCCTTAAAAAGAATTATCAGAATACCAAATGATACAGGAATAAAAATACACCAAATATGAAATTCTGCAGTATTGGAGAAGTACATCTTTTTACTTAAGGATAAATCTAAGTCTACCCCTTAAAGAAAATCCTCCTCATGTTAGTAATAGTATTTCCTTAAACCATTTTCTGTAGTTTCGGCCTTTGCCAACCTCACAAGATTTCAGGCATACAAATTGCAGGCTGCTTAGTTTTTAGCCAAAGCAACTGGAAAAGTTCTGCCCATAAAAATCTCTCACTTCTCTCGCTCTCAAACAGATTTAAATGAGGAAAATCTGGTCCTTAATGTTCTCTTGGTTAGGTTGCCTAGCGACCACTCCACCCTGCAGTTTACACTGTGGGTTAGGTGTAAAGTTAACTATTGCAACACTTGCAGGAATACCACTAAACATACACAAATGTAACGAAATAACATACCTGCAAAACTCTTGTAGTAGATTTTCAATCAAGTGAAACTCCTTCAGGGTATGAGCTCTATTTTCTTTCTCATGAATGTGATTTCTAATGCAGCTATGTATGCATGATTACAGAACTGTTCACATTTTTACCTAATTTGTAAAAAGCTTTAACTTACTGATTTAAAAGAGTTCAGCTTAAGATCTGTATGATGATTTTGAAAGACCATGATAGACATGTTAAATAAATAAGCATTTTAAGTTTAGAATTTATTTGAAAAGACATGATTTGAAAAATGAATAAAGCATATATGTTTAGGCTATGTTAATATTACAAATAATAAAATCTTTTCAAAAAATATTTATAAGCTACACTCTCCTAAAAATATTTTCTTTTATAATGTATATTCTTTATTTTGTCAGAAACATATATATTATTTGTATCTTATAAACAAGGTTGTGATCACTGAAACGACAATAAAGACAATTTCTTGTCAAATGTCCTGCTTCAAGTCTTAATCAAATCTTTATTTGATTAGTTTTCCATTCTGGATCATTTATACTTGCAATTTTCAACTTGGGCCTGTCACAGAAATTCTCATCAAGTCTTTTTCAAAAACAAATGAAGGATATTCTTAGCTGTTTTCAGCATGTCTGTAAAATAGCAATCCAGGTATAGTGCAAAAACATCTAGGCCTACTTTAGCATATTGTTAGCATATAAATATACTTTCTTGTGAAAGTTTCTTCTTTAGATGCTTATTTATAAAATGTATTATTTGAAGAGACATGTAATCTCTATTTTCTATTCCTAGTGTATATAAACAGAATCTTAAGATCAATTATGGGTATAGGTTATAAGTCTTACCCTCTAGTTTTCATTTTCCCCAAGTCATAAGGTGAATTGTAGGTGGACTAGTAATGCAGTTAATAATTATTGAGATGTATTATTGAAATTCATTAATGGAGTACTAGTATTACTCACACAAATCTCTTATTAATACTTAGGTTTAATATTTTCCTGTAAATTGCAATGCATTAATTTTTCCTAAAGAAAAAGCTTATGTCAGAGAGAAATGATTTTCAAAATTGTGGTTGCTTTAGTTTCTTATCCATTTTCTCAGATGAACATTTTCTGCAAGAAAAATGAAATGATTTTACATTGTTTCTCAAGCTGATTATAATCGGAGCATCATCATTAAATACGTAAAGCCCTAATTACTGTTGATTAATTCTTTTGCTACCTTATAATGAAACTAAAAGTAAACATTTTCATTTTCGTTTGTGAGGTGTCAAAAATTTGAGAGTAAGTAAGTAGCTCTTAAATACAGATTTAGGCTGAATAACTTGATGGTCTGAGCCCAGTATAGGAAACAGAAACCAAAAGTACTGAACTTAATACAAGAATAATAATATTTTGAACATATTTAACAGTGTTTCTGTTCATGAACCGCAGAATTTCTTGTGCATTCCTGCTGTAAGGAGCATATTCTTGAAGTTGCAAATAAATAAAATATTTTTTCATATTTATAATGCATTTCTTATAGATTGAGCAATGCAATAAAGGACACACAGAATGGATCACGGAATTTAAGTGGAAATTCAGTGTCTTACAGTTGTCTTTAAATCCTCTTGCTGTTGTTGACCTCATGGCTCCTTGTTCTGCTGAGTGTGCCCAAGGCAGTCTTCCTGTCAGTGCTTGAAAAGAAGCATTGATTCTCTCCTAACTATTCAGTACAGCACAGGCCCACAGATTAAGGGAGGTGCTAATGGCAAGATCGAGAGTAGAGAACAAAATTTTCAGAGGCATGGGAAGGCATATAAGATTCAGAAACAAAGTTACTGCCTGCATTAAAGAACACACAAATAGATATAGAGAGAAATTTATTGAGGAGTATAAAAATGGATATAAAAAGCAGAGTTGCCAATGACAAAAAGATAAAAGAAAGAAAACGAGGTGTTCCTTGAATAAACAAGTAACATTTGGGTAAGGAGAGAGGTGGAGGAAACGAAGGTGAGATGACAGACAGATGGAGCTGGGTTACAAAAGTGCAGGATTATACTAGGGAGCTTCAACATAGCATTCAACAAAAGGTGAGAAGGTTCTGTTGTACAGACTAGAATATTTTTTCATGTAGTAGAAAATGAAATATTAAAAGGCTTTATTATTGTACTAGAGCAGATAATTAGGCAATTAAAACTATTAAAATTTGATAGAATATCAGAATTTTTAAACATGCTTGCCAAGTTGTAACTTTTCAAGCTAAGACTTGGCTTTTGAAATAATATCCTTGCTTTTAAAAATTGTTAGTGCTTTGTTGCTGACTAATTCCACTTACCATTATTGGGAATCAAAAATATTGACNCATACAGTTAATGAAATCATACACTCAAAAAAGAAAATAATTTTTAAAAGTTATAATAGAAATGAAAATATAATATCTTGTAGGGCTTTAAATCAAAGACATATCTACTCCTCATCACCTTACCCTTTTAATTTGAATTATTAATGTCAAGAACTTATTGGAAAGATAAACTTTCTGTGCTTACATCTATAAAGAAGAGTAAAGATTTTCTATTAAGTTATGTCTGAGTCTGAGTTAATTTTAAAGGCACAATCAGTTCAGTTCATTCACTCACTAGTGTCTGACTCTTTGCGACCCCATGAATCACAGCACACAATAAATTTCCTTAAAAAGAATTATCAGAATACCAAATGATACAGGAATAAAAATACACCAAATATGAAATTCTGCAGTATTGGAGAAGTACATCTTTTTACTTAAGGATAAATCTAAGTCTACCCCTTAAAGAAAATCCTCCTCATGTTAGTAATAGTATTTCCTTAAACCATTTTCTGTAGTTTCGGCCTTTGCCAACCTCACAAGATTTCAGGCATACAAATTGCAGGCTGCTTAGTTTTTAGCCAAAGCAACTGGAAAAGTTCTGCCCATAAAAATCTCTCACTTCTCTCTGCTTTCAAACAGATTTAAATGAGGAAAATCTGGTCCTTAATGTTCTCTTGGTTAGGTTGCCTAGCGACCACTCCACCCTGCAGTTTACACTGTGGGTTAGGTGTAAAGTTAACTATTGCAACACTTGCAGGAATACCACTAAACATACACAAATGTAACGAAATAACATACCTGCAAAACTCTTGTAGTAGATTTTCAATCAAGTGAAACTCCTTCAGGGTATGAGCTCTATTTTCTTTCTCATGAATGTGATTTCTAATGCAGCTATGTATGCATGATTACAGAACTGTTCACATTTTTACCTAATTTGTAAAAAGCTTTAACTTACTGATTTAAAAGAGTTCAGCTTAAGATCTGTATGATGATTTTGAAAGACCATGATAGACATGTTAAATAAATAAGCATTTTAAGTTTAGAATTTATTTGAAAAGACATGATTTGAAAAATGAATAAAGCATATATGTTTAGGCTATGTTAATATTACAAATAATAAAATCTTTTCAAAAAATATTTATAAGCTACACTCTCCTAAAAATATTTTCTTTTATAATGTATATTCTTTATTTTGTCAGAAACATATATATTATTTGTATCTTATAAACAAGGTTGTGATCACTGAAACGACAATAAAGACAATTTCTTGTCAAATGTCCTGCTTCAAGTCTTAATCAATTCTTTATTTGATTAGTTTTCCATTCTGGATCATTTATACTTGCAATTTTCAACTTGGGCCTGTCACAGAAATTCTCATCAAGTCTTTTTCAAAAACAAATGAAGGATATTCTTAGCTGTTTTCAGCATGTCTGTAAAATAGCAATCCAGGTATAGTGCAAAAACATCTAGGCCTACTTTAGCATATTGTTAGCATATAAATATACTTTCTTGTGAAAGTTTCTTCTTTAGATGCTTATTTATAAAATGTATTATTTGAAGAGACATGTAATCTCTATTTTCTATTCCTAGTGTATATAAACAGAATCTTAAGATCAATTATGGGTATAGGTTATAAGTCTTACCCTCTAGTTTTCATTTTCCCCAAGTCATAAGGTGAATTGTAGGTGGACTAGTAATGCAGTTAATAATTATTGAGATGTATTATTGAAATTCATTAATGGAGTACTAGTATTACTCACACAAATCTCTTATTAATACTTAGGTTTAATATTTTCCTGTAAATTGCAATGCATTAATTTTTCCTAAAGAAAAAGCTTATGTCAGAGAGAAATGATTTTCAAAATTGTGGTTGCTTTAGTTTCTTATCCATTTTCTCAGATGAACATTTTCTGCAAGAAAAATGAAATGATTTTACATTGTTTCTCAAGCTGATTATAATCGGAGCATCATCATTAAATACGTAAAGCCCTAATTACTGTTGATTAATTCTTTTGCTACCTTATAATGAAACTAAAAGTAAACATTTTCATTTTCGTTTGTGAGGTGTCAAAAATTTGAGAGTAAGTAAGTAGCTCTTAAATACAGATTTAGGCTGAATAACTTGATGGTCTGAGCCCAGTATAGGAAACAGAAACCAAAAGTACTGAACTTAATACAAGAATAATAATATTTTGAACATATTTAACAGTGTTTCTGTTCATGAACCGCAGAATTTCTTGTGCATTCCTGCTGTAAGGAGCATATTCTTGAAGTTGCAAATAAATAAAATATTTTTTCATATTTATAATGCATTTCTTATAGATTGAGCAATGCAATAAAGGACACACAGAATGGATCACGGAATTTAAGTGGAAATTCAGTGTCTTACAGTTGTCTTTAAATCCTCTTGCTGTTGTTGACCTCATGGCTCCTTGTTCTGCTGAGTGTGCCCAAGGCAGTCTTCCTGTCAGTGCTTGAAAAGAAGCATTGATTCTCTCCTAACTATTCAGTACAGCACAGGCCCACAGATTAAGGGAGGTGCTAATGGCAAGATCGAGAGTAGAGAACAAAATTTTCAGAGGCATGGGAAGGCATATAAGATTCAGAAACAAAGTTACTGCCTGCATTAAAGAACACACAAATAGATATAGAGAGAAATTTATTGAGGAGTATAAAAATGGATATAAAAAGCAGAGTTGCCAATGACAAAAAGATAAAAGAAAGAAAACGAGGTGTTCCTTGAATAAACAAGTAACATTTGGGTAAGGAGAGAGGTGGAGGAAACGAAAGTGAGATGACAGACAGATGGAGCTGGTTACAAAAGTGCAGGATTATACTAGGGAGCTTCAACATAGCATTCAACAAAAGGTGAGAAGGTTCTGTTGTACAGACTAGAATATTTTTTCATGTAGTAGAAAATGAAATATTAAAAGGCTTTATTATTGTACTAGAGGAGATAATTAGGCAATTAAAACTATTAAAATTTGATAGAATATCAGAATTTTTAAACATGCTTGCCAAGTTGTAACTTTTCAAGCTAAGGCTTGGCTTTTGAAATAATATCCTTGCTTTTAAAAATTGTTAGTGCTTTGTTGCTGACTAATTCCACTTACCATTATTGGGAATCAAAAATATTGACAGTAGAAGTAGGATGTAATGTCAGAGAAAATGATAAATTTGTAAGGAATTCATAAATAGTAGGTAAAAAAGCAAGGCTGGGCAATGGGGACAAAGATTGTGAATTAAAGACAATCATACTAGCTAAGAATGGTTCTTTTTGAGAGTACTAATATGAAAAACCATTTGTAAGCAATATATATTAAATATGCATTCATTCACATAGCAAATTGACAGAATTATCCTACATTTTTATAAATTCAAATGTCCAAAACATAATAAGTAAATGGAATTAAAGATCGATAGCAAAAACTTCTAATAGATAAGGTTTTTGAAACTTAAGGATTTTGAAATCCTTAAGTAATTGAAATTTATATTTCACTTAAAAATAACAGAGTAATTAAGATTTGATTTCTAACTAAGACAAAGAAGAAAATATTAATGAGGGCAAATTAAGTCTCCTATTACCCTGCCTCAAAAATGTCATTATCTATAGTTGTCATTTGAACATTACTATAGCAACCTTTACCAGTGGTCATGTATGGATGTGAGAGTTGGACTGTGAAGAAAGCTGAGCACGGAAGAATTGTTGCTTTTGAACTGTGGTGTTGGAGAAGACTCTTGAGTCCCTTGGACTGCAAGGAGATTCAACCAGTCCATTCTGAAGGAGATCAGCCCTGGGATTTCTTTGGAGGGAATGATGCTGAAGCTGAAACTCCAGTACTTTGGTCACCTCATTCGAAGAGTTGACTCACTGGAAAAGACTCTGATGCTGGGAGGGATTGAGGGCAGGAGGAGAAGGGGATGACAGAGGATGAGATGGCTGGGTGGCATCACTGACTCAATGGACGTGTCTGAGTGAACTCTGGGAGTTGATGATGGACAGGGAGGCCTGGTGTACTGCCATTCGTGGGGTCTCACAGAGTCGGACACGACTGAGCAACTGAACTGAACTGAACTGATAGCAACCTCAGGGTCTGGTTTGTACCATAAAAATAAGCTTAAATAGTTAAGCTTAGACAAGTCCTGTGAGCCTAATACATTCTTGATTGCTTTATTAAACCACTAAAATATCTCACTTAAAATGTGAATGACATCTGATTTTATATTTTGGATCTTAGATAGAAATTGGGCCACATTTCAGGACAATAGTGCAATGTTTTAAAATTTCCAGCACTATGCTAAGATGTATTTCTGAGTGAATACTGCTATATGTTAAACTAATCTATTTTTCAACTTTACTGAGTTTATTTTTTCACTCTTACAGTTATTTTGGGGTTTTACTATATATGTCCGAAGAAATCATGATTTTCAAGAATAAAACAAGCATAATTTTTTTTTCTAATCAAAACAAAACATTTCAGAGTCAGTGTTCAAGATTTCAAATCAAGATGACTGATTAACCCATGCTATAATATCTTTATTTCAAGTAAATATTTATTTAACTTTCACTAGATAGTCATGTTCAAGTAAGAAAAGGAAACCTCCAAATAACCAGAAACAAATGGGTATCCAGAAAGTAAGAAAAAGTGAAATTCACTTAGCTCACAGAGGGATGAATAAATGTGGACAATAGGGATAGGATTTAATCCCACCCAGACTCAGTTAAAATTGATATGAATAAAGCTAGAGAGCAGAAATATATTGTATAGCTTATAAATAATGACTAGAACATACATCTCTATTCTCTTGGGACCTCAGATTAAGACAATTCCTTCTGTAAGCTGAAATGTAGGAGTATCAAGTACAAAAAGACTGAAACCCTAAATGTCACCTAGTCAGTTTTAGCAAAAAAATAAATAAATAAAAATAGAAATAAAATTTAACACCGACAATACCTGAATTCACAATGACATTTAAGTCTCTAGTAAATCAGTGCTGTTTTGGAATTTATCAGGAACAGGTAGCAGTGGAAACCCTCTATAAAGACATAGTGGAAGGTGATTACTGCTGAAGATGAGCTCACAGACAAAAACTAGAGAATATATGGGAACTGGTACTACATGAAAGGCTGTCCACAGATTCAAGGTAGGAAAATTCATGTGTGTTTGTGTGTATGTGGTCAATTACGTCCAACTCTTTGTGACCTCATGGACTATGGCTTACCAAGTTCCTCTGTCCATGGGATTTCCCTAGCAAGAATACTCGAGTGGGTCGTTATTTCCTCTCAAAGGGATCTTCCTGACCCAGGGATCCAGCTCGGGTCTCTTGCATCTCCTGTAGATTCTTTATCACTGTACAACCTGGGAAGCCTCATAGTTTGAAGAAAGCAAGAGGACTAGAAGGACTGTAAAAATTTATATTAAAAATTGTGATTTTTCAATTCCTATAAGGATCTTTGTCTGAGTGTTTGAAAACAAGAGATGATCAGATCCCATGTTCAAAGGTTTTGGTTGAATCTAAGCATGTAAGTTAATGGTACTAGTAGTGATTTGTAATATTTAAAGAGCCTTTAAAGAGTTCCCATAAAACACACATAAAATGTTGGAAAATATGGAATTTAAAATAGCTATTTTAATTTAAAAAATCAATATATCATTAAAGAAGAAACATGCTGAAAGATTCCCACCACTGTTGTTCTTGAGTAAGTTACATTGTGAGATATAAATTATCACACATTTTAGTTTTTAAATAGTTTACAATTGAAAAGTGTACACTTGAAATTATGTTAGTATTTTTGTGTCACTCTTCATAAAAATCCTGTGTTCATAATTTGTGTTTTTAACCCCTGTGACTTGATGCTAAGTTCCTGCCACTAGAGAGTATTTTTTCTATAATTGGTCAAACTTCATGGTCCCCTCACCATCTTCCAGTTAAGTATCTCAATTTCATGATTACTTATTGTAATTTTTACTTTCAGTGACATTCCTTGTTTTGTAGGACATATAAAATATGTTTTTTAATTCTGCAAATTTTTATAATCTAGCATTTTTGTTGAATTGTTCTAGCAATTGTTATCATTCTCTTATCCGATTTTAATTTTTCCTTTGCTTAATTGCATTCATTAATTTTTCTTTTTAGACATTTATTTACTTGATCATTGTTTATATACTAAAATTTAGCCACCTTTTGAAATTTGATACAATTTCAAAATAAATTCAGCTTTCTTGGTGGCTCAGACAGTAAAGAATCTGCCTGCAATGTGGGAAAACTGGATTTGATTCCTCAATCAGGAAGATCCTCAGGAGAAGGGAATGGCTACCCAATCCAGTATTCTTGTCTAGAGAATTCCATGGACAGAGGAGTCTGGTAGGCTACAGTCTATGAGGTCATAAAGAGTTGGACACGACTGAGCTACTAACACTTTCANTGCAGGAAAACTGGATTTGATCCCTCGATCAGGAAGATCCTCAGGAGAAGGGAATGGCTACCCACTCCAGTATTCTTGTCTAGAGAATTCCATGGACAGAGGAGTCTGGTAGGCTACAGTCTATGAGGTCATAAAGAGTTGGACACGACTGAGCTACTAATACTTTCACACAAAAATATTTATGGAAATGAAAAAACGTTGATTTCTAAAAACTTGATACCTAAAATCAGTTTCTTAAAGCTTATTTTTTTTTCTAGTACTTAAAATATAGCATGGCTCTTTTTTTGTGATAAATCAAACTTATTAACTTAAAATTACTATTTTAATATTCCTTATGTAAACTACAAACTGGCACTTACCAAGAGCATTGCCGACTTCCCTGGTGGATCAGATGGTAAAGCATCTTGCTTGCAATGTGAGAGACCTGGGTTCAATCCCTGGGTCAGGAAGATCCTCTGGAGAAGGAAATGGCGACCCACTCCAGTACTCTTGCCTGGAAAATCCCATGGACAGAGGAGCATGGTGGGCTACAGTCTACCGGGTTGCAAAGAATCGGACATGACTGAGCNAAGATCCTCTGGAGAAGGAAATGGCGACCCACTCCAGTACTCTTGCCTGGAAAACCCCATGGACAGAGGAGCATGGTGGGCTACAGTCTACCGGGTTGCAAAGAATCGGACATGACTGAGCAACTTCACTTCACTTCAAGAGCATTTCCAACAACTGAACAACAAAGGCATTTGCCATCTTCCTCTAAGGAGACAGTGAAGCGTCTGCCTACAATGCGGGAGACCTGGGTTCAGTCCCTAGGTTGGGAAGATCTCCTAGAGAAGGAAATGGCAACCCGCTTCAGTATTCTCACCTGGAAAATCCCATGGACAGAAGAGCCTGGTAGGCTACAGTCCATGGGGTTACAAAGAGTGGGACACAACTGAGCGACTTTCACTTTTCACTTTCTAAGGAGATTGAATCCCATGCTGTTATAGCTGCTGACCTTCCACAACCCCTGAGGGAGTTCAGGGAGGAGTGAAGTACTCTGTGCTCCAGGGAATCTGGTGGGACAGGTCTTTAGATGGCTAGATGTTTTTAGGAACACATTTTATGATCTCAGTCCTTGCATCTCCTCTTATCTAGGGAAGCACTGAGTCCCTTCATGGTGACATCAGATTCTCATGACTAACAAAAAAACCTTTTGTAAAGTGAATGCTTCATGGTATTGAACTTCCCCTTCACCTTATACATTGACTTTCCCCTACTGCCGCTTTTGAGTAGTCTCTCAGAGCTATCTGAGATGCTGCCTCCTGGGCTGCCATCCTCATGTTGCCCCGAATAAAATTTAACTCACAACTCTCAAGTTGTACATCTTTTTTTAGTTGATATTTACTTTATTAACATGCTGGATTTTTCAACACTTCCTCCATAATTTTTAAAAACCTTCTTTAGAAAATTACTTTCTGAAGCTGAAATATTTCTACTATTCTAGAATATAGAATATATAGTAGGATATAGTAATGTTCTACTATAAAATATTTCTATTTTATATTCAAACAATCGAACCTTTACTTCATAGTCCCAGAATAATAAGCAACATTATGTTTCCAATCATTGAAGATACAGGCAAATGTAGTAACTAAAGAAAAGGACACTGAAAACTAGGAAAGAGGGAAAGAAAGAGAGAAAGAAGGAAGAAAGGAGGGAAAAGAGGGAAGAAAGAGTGAGGGGAAAGAGAAAGAAAGGAAGAATGACTTTTTAAAAAAATTAAGATACACAAATATATTTTAGTATATTTCATTTAAAGGTAAATAATTCTTTTGGTTTTCAAGCTAAATGGTCTATAGTGAACTTATCAAGTGAAGAAATGAGAGAGTCAATTCCTAGGCAGGTTGATAAGAAATCTGGGGGTCCCTGAGGAGAGAGGGGTTTGGGGTTCTCCAGGAGGAAAGGACAAACTTTTTTTCCCTCTACATTTCTTAGTCTTAATAACATTTTTTTTTTAATGGCCAGCTTAGATAGTACATCAAAAAGCAGAGATAGTACTCTTCCAACAAAGGTCCGTCTAGTCAAGGCTATGGTTTTTCCAGTGCTCATGTATGGATGCGAGAGTTGGACTGTGAAGAAAGCTGAACGTCGAAGAATTGATGCTTTTGAACTGTGGTGCTGGAGAAGACTCTTGAGAGTCCCTTGGACTGCAAGGAGATCCAACCNAAAATGTGCTTAACTGGAAATTCTAGATCAAGCTTTAAAAGTAAGAAAATAAGTGTCAAGAAAATCTACTGTGATTGTTCATAAATCAGTGTGTGTAGAATTAAAAATGTGACAGTGTTTTAAGTTAGACTTCATGAAAAGCCTGTACAGTCTTGAGAGCATGTCTTGACATTTCAAGTATATGCAGCAACTCATTCTATAAAAATGCCCTACTTCTCAAGACAGCAGCTCAGATATGTTGTATATCTGGAAAACATCTGCAAGGCTGCTTGCTTTCTGCAAAACTCTGTATTTGCCAATGAAACACAGATCAAATTATTCAAAACAGAAGATAGCCCTAAAAGACAGAAGTAAAATTGGGATAAAACATCTTAATGATTACATGCTAGTCAAAGGTCACATATTATGTTAACATCTTTAATAAAAATGTGCTTTAGCAATGGATGTTTATTTTTCACAAGCATTCTGATTTTATAGTGCATAAAAGGCAATCCAGTGATGTATAGTTTCTATTTGCACCTAACAATGTGAGAGGATGGTGTAACATTTATGTTTATACAGGTGCATGGTGATNAGTTATATTTACTTTTATAAGTATTTTCATAATTTACATATATGTCTGATTTATTTCAGAGATCTTTCTCATACTATAAGCTATATATATTACCAACATTGGTTTATGAAGCATTTTCTGTGACTTTCTTAATATGCTAAAATTTTATGACATTTGTAGATTTTATTATATATGCATGTAGATACATACACAAATGTACTTCTCACATTTAATATCATGACTCAGTTTTAACATTTTTATGTTAAATGACCTTTGCAAGTGTATATATATATATATATATATATAATGATTGTGATTTTTTAGTAAAGTTTTAGAACTGTAATCATTCTGTAGAAGATAGTAGAAAATGTGCTTAACTGGAAATTCTAGATCAAGCTTTAAAAGTAAGAAAATAAGTGTCAAGAAAATCTACTGTGATTGTTCATAAATCAGTGTGTGTAGAATTAAAAATGTGACAGTGTTTTAAGTTAGACTTCATGAAAAGCCTGTACAGTCTTGAGAGCATGTCTTGACATTTCAAGTATATGCAGCAACTCATTCTATAAAAATGCCCTACTTCTCAAGACAGCAGCTCAGATATGTTGTATATCTGGAAAACATCTGCAAGGCTGCTTGCTTTCTGCAAAACTCTGTATTTGCCAATGAAACACAGATCAAATTATTCAAAACAGAAGATAGCCCTAAAAGACAGAAGTAAAATTGGGATAAAACATCTTAATGATTACATGCTAGTCAAAGGTCACATATTATGTTAACATCTTTAATAAAAATGTGCTTTAGCAATGGATGTTTATTTTTCACAAGCATTCTGATTTTATAGTGCATAAAAGGCAATCCAGTGATGTATAGTTTCTATTTGCACCTAACAATGTGAGAGGATGGTGTAACATTTATGTTTATACAGGTGCATGGTGATGGCTCATATATTATTTAATTAATTGTTAATTCATTTATTAAATAATTGTTAGTGTTTTAATATTTGACATGACTTATTATTACTTTTTAATAAAAATATCATGAATTCATATTTATAGCTATCTTATTTTCAAATGAGAAATTTATGCAAATAAAATTTAGGTTATATATTTAACTACTAATTTGCAGACTTAGGGCTAAAACTGACCTGTCTTGGTCAGTGTTCTTTGATTGAGACATAGTGCATTGAAGAAAATCCTTTGTTAAAAGTTGAACCTTTGAGATTCTCTTTACTGTTTGTCTTTCTAATAGATATCATTCTATTAAACAAAACTTATAAGCAAACGTACCATCTACTAAGTACAGTCATCTTCTAGATTGCAAGTTATTTCTTCCTGTTTTCTCTGAGATTTTCGTCCACTATTATCCTTTCTCTGGATAACAATCATGTCTAAAACTGAAGGAATCATGTATTCTCAGAGCTGAGAACTCTGTTTCCTCTGTCCTACCTCGTACCCTTCAATCACTTCTGACACATTCCCTTTTTTCTGTTTAAAATTCTATTTTCCTTTATGTGTTACTTTTACTTTGAAACATTACATTTAGAGAAAATTTGCAGAAATAAACGAAATTCCTGTACATCCTTACACAATTCAGAAGTTGTTTACATTTCATTTTATTTTCTTTATTTTCTCTTATACACAAATATAGTCTTCTGGAGAATGTAAGTTGATGTTGACCCCTTTTGGCCTAAATATCTCAATCTATATTTTTTAAGAATAAGGAAATTCTCTGACACATTTGTATTACATTATCAAAACCTGGATAATTGTCCCTATTGCATTATACCAGTCTATGCTCATTTTATCAGTTGTCCCAATAATGTTATTTTATATCTATTTTACCCTGTTCCAAAAATGAATTCAAGGCACTGCATTTGTTGTACTTAGTTGCCTTAGGTCCTTAGGTTCCTTGTCGCTGGAACATATGATAGCTCAGTTTTTGTCTTTCTTGATATTGATATTTTTGAAACTACAGTGAGCTAGTGATTTTGTAGAATGCACCTTGGTTAAGGATATCAGATATTTCCTTATAATTTGATCCAGACTAGCCATAGAGTGTTGTATTTGATACCCATATCAAATTACAGAACAATTACTTCATTCCAAAAAAGTTCTTTCATGGCTCTTGCTAGAGAACTGCCTCAATTCCTTATCTAGAGGAGAAAAGAAAATTATGATTTTTTCCACAGCATCCTTGTTCTGCATGTTCTTGAGCTTTCCATTTAAAATTTTCTAATAAGTTGTTAAGATTTCTTTCCTTTTCTTCTGTTTTTCTCCCAGGTTTTGGTCTACTTTCTTTAAATGCATATATTTAAAGAAAAAAAAATATATATATTTGCCATGTGGCATGTGGAATCTTAGGTCCCAGACCAGGGATCAAACCCAAATTGCCTGTAGTGGAAGCAGAGTCCTAACCACTGGACAATGAGGCAAGATCCTAAAAGTATCTTTAATGGGTAGAAGTACTTTGTTTCAGTGAAATTTAATTGATTTTTATTTTCTTCTTATTTTTTCTATGTCTGATCTAAGGACACTTAGCTTAACCCAAAGTTGCAAAATTAAGAGTCTAGATTTCCTTGTTCGACTGCATATTTAGTTTTCCTAGCAACATTAAAAAACAAAACAAAACATGCTTATTGAATTGCTTGGTTGCTATTGTATAAAATCAGTGTATGAGTCTGTTGGCTTTTTATTAATATATACTGTTTGTACTAAATGTTATTTAGTTACACTTATTTGGTTTTACCTTAACTTTACACTGAATCTTGAAGTCAAGTTCCCCAAATTTGTTCTCTGTTAAGAGTCTATACTTACTAGGATCTTAATATTTCCATATAAATTTTATGATCTACTTATCACTTGTTATGTTATACAAAAAACAAAAACCCCATAACTTACTGGTAGTAGGATTGAGACTGAGGTGAATTTGCAGATCATTTTGGAGACAATGACGTTTCAAACATACTCAGCCTTCCCACCCATGAATGTGATATATCTCTTCATCTTTTAGATCTCTTTTAATTCATCTTAGCAGTACTTTGTAGATTTTAAAACAGATAACTTTTAAATCTAAAACCTATTTTTTTTCAAAATATTCATGTTTGCAGTATTTATAAGTTCATTTTGTTATATTTTGTATTACATATTTTTATAATTGTAGAAATTATATGGATTCTTATATATTGACTTGTATCCCACAAACTTGCAGAACTCAAAGTTCTAGTTGTTGTTTTCTGGATCTCTTAGGATTTCTATATTAGGATTTCATATAAATAATGTCTGTCTATGAGTATGATAGTAATATTTCTTTCACTTTCATCTTTATTCCCCTTTGTTTATTTGAAATTGTTTTTCTTGTCCTTTCTCATGTTAACTGAGTCCTTAGTAAAAATTTTAAAAGAAGTGTTGAAGAGTATCTCTTTTTCTTGTTTACAATATTTGAGAGGAAAACACTGAATCATCAGAACTAGGTTTGATATAGCTTGTTAAGGATGGCTTTTGTTTCATTTTTTTTTATTTTGCTGAATTTTTAAATTATATGCATGTTTGCAATTTTTGCACGTGACTTCTTTATATATATATTGAGGTGATCATATAATTATCCTCATTTTTTCTTCTGTTGATATCATGACATTGTTTTTACATTCCTTGGATAAGCATAATTTGAACATTCTGTACTATATTTTATTATGTATTGATGAAATTATTTATTTATATTTTCAAAGTTTTCTCATCTATGCTTATGATGAATATTTATATTTTTTGGATGATGTTTTTCATCATATTTTGATATTAAGTACATGCTATCATAAAAGGAACTAGGACATAATCTCACTTCCTCTATACCTCTACTATATCTCACTATACCTCAACTAAATTTAGGTAAATTTGATTTTATTTCTTTTTTGATAGATTTCATCAGTGAAGTTGTCTGTGTCTAGATGCACAAAAGCAAAATGGCTATCTGAGGAAGCCTTACTAATAGCTCTAAAAAGAAGAGAAGCAAAAAGCAAAGGAGAAAAGGAAAGATACACCCATCTGAGTGTGGAGTTCTAGAGAATAGAAAGGAGAGATAAGAAAGCCTTCCTCAGCAAGCAATGCAAAGAAATAGAGGAAAATAACAGAATGGGAAAGATTAGAGATCTCTTCAAGAAAATTAGAGATACCAAGGGAACATTTCATGCAAAGATGGGCTCGATAAAGGACAGAAATGGTATGGACCTAACAGGCAGAAGATATTAAGAAGAGGTGGCAAGAAAACACAGAAGAACTGTACAAAAAGGATCTTCCCGACCCATATAATCAGGATGGTGTGATCACTCACTTAGAGCCAGACATCCTATATGTGAAGTCAAGTGGACCTTAGGAAGCATCACTATGAACAAAGCTAGTGGAGGTGATGGAATTCCAGTTGAGCTATTTCAAATCCT
>SJYW01019730.1:200057-214571 GCA_006410735.1 Raphicerus campestris | reverse complement strand
TACCCTTCAATCACTTCTGACACATTCCCTTTTTTCTGTTTAAAATTCTATTTTCCTTTATGTGTTACTTTTACTTTGAAACATTACATTTAGAGAAAATTTGCAGAAATAAACGAAATTCCTGTACATCCTTACACAATTCAGAAGTTGTTTACATTTCATTTTATTTTCTTTATTTTCTCTTATACACAAATATAGTCTTCTGGAGAATGTAAGTTGATGTTGACCCCTTTTGGCCTAAATATCTCAATCTATATTTTTTAAGAATAAGGAAATTCTCTGACACATTTGTATTACATTATCAAAACCTGGATAATTGTCCCTATTGCATTATACCAGTCTATGCTCATTTTATCAGTTGTCCCAATAATGTTATTTTATATCTATTTTACCCTGTTCCAAAAATGAATTCAAGGCACTGCATTTGTTGTACTTAGTTGCCTTAGGTCCTTAGGTTCCTTGTCGCTGGAACATATGATAGCTCAGTTTTTGTCTTTCTTGATATTGATATTTTTGAAACTACAGTGAGCTAGTGATTTTGTAGAATGCACCTTGGTTAAGGATATCAGATATTTCCTTATAATTTGATCCAGACTAGCCATAGAGTGTTGTATTTGATACCCATATCAAATTACAGAACAATTACTTCATTCCAAAAAAGTTCTTTCATGGCTCTTGCTAGAGAACTGCCTCAATTCCTTATCTAGAGGAGAAAAGAAAATTATGATTTTTTCCACAGCATCCTTGTTCTGCATGTTCTTGAGCTTTCCATTTAAAATTTTCTAATAAGTTGTTAAGATTTCTTTCCTTTTCTTCTGTTTTTCTCCCAGGTTTTGGTCTACTTTCTTTAAATGCATATATTTAAGGAAAAAAAAATATATATATATTTGCCATGTGGCATGTGGAATCTTAGGTCCCAGACCAGGGACCAAACCCAAATTGCCTGTAGTGGAAGCAGAGTCCTAACCACTGGACAATGAGGCAAGATCCTGAAAGTATCTTTAATGGGTAGAAGTACTTTGTTTCAGTGAAATTTAATTGATTTTTATTTTCTTCTTATATTATTTTTTCTATGTCTGATCTAAGGACACTTAGCTTAACCCAAAGTTGCAAAATTAAGAGTCTAGATTTCCTTGTTCGACTGCATATTTAGTTTTCCTAGCAACATTAAAAAACAAAACAAAACATGCTTATTGAATTGCTTGGTTGCTATTGTATAAAATCAGTGTATGAGTCTGTTGGCTTTTTATTAATATATACTGTTTGTACTAAATGTTATTTAGTTACACTTATTTGGTTTTACCTTAACTTTACACTGAATCTTGAAGTCAAGTTCCCCAAATTTGTTCTCTGTTAAGAGTCTATACTTACTAGGATCTTAATATTTCCATATAAATTTTATGATCTACTTATCACTTGTTATGTTATACAAAAAACAAAAACCCCATAACTTACTGGTAGTAGGATTGAGACTGAGGTGAATTTGCAGATCATTTTGGAGACAATGACGTTTCAAACATACTCAGCCTTCCCACCCATGAATGTGATATATCTCTTCATCTTTTAGATCTCTTTAAATTCATCTTAGCAGTACTTTGTAGATTTTAAAACAGATAACTTTTAAATCTAAAACCTATTTTTTTTCAAAATATTCATGTTTGCAGTATTTATAAGTTCATTTTGTTATATTTTGTATTACATATTTTTATAATTGTAGAAATTATATGGATTCTTATATATTGACTTGTATCCCACAAACTTGCAGAACTCAAAGTTCTAGTTGTTGTTTTCTGGATCTCTTAGGATTTCTATATTAGGATTTCATATAAATAATGTCTGTCTATGAGTATGATAGTAATATTTCTTTCACTTTCATCTTTATTCCCCTTTGTTTATTTGAAATTGTTTTTCTTGTCCTTTCTCATGTTAACTGAGTCCTTAGTAAAAATTTTAAAAGAAGTGTTGAAGAGTATCTCTTTTTCTTGTTTACAATATTTGAGAGGAAAACACTGAATCATCAGAACTAGGTTTGATATAGCTTGTTAAGGATGGCTTTTGTTTCATTTTTTTTTATTTTGCTGAATTTTTAAATTATATGCATGTTTGCAATTTTTGCACGTGACTTCTTTATATATATATTGAGGTGATCATATAATTATCCTCATTTTTTCTTCTGTTGATATCATGACATTGTTTTTACATTCCTTGGATAAGCATAATTTGAACATTCTGTACTATATTTTATTATGTATTGATGAAATTATTTATTTATATTTTCAAAGTTTTCTCATCTATGCTTATGATGAATATTTATATTTTTTGGATGATGTTTTTCATCATATTTTGATATTAAGTACATGCTATCATAAAAGGAACTAGGACACAATCTCACTTCCTCTATACCTCTACTATATCTCACTATACCTCAACTAAATTTAGGTAAATTTGATTTTATTTCTTTTTTGATAGATTTCATCAGTGAAGTTGTCTGTGTCTAGATGCACAAAAGCAAAATGGCTGTCTGAGGAAGCCTTACTAATAGCTCTGAAAAGAAGAGAAGCAAAAAGCAAAGGAGAAAAGGAAAGATACACCCATCTGAGTGTGGAGTTCTAGAGAATAGAAAGGAGAGATAAGAAAGCCTTCCTCAGCAAGCAATGCAAAGAAATAGAGGAAAATAACAGAATGGGAAAGATTAGAGATCTCTTCAAGAAAATTAGAGATACCAAGGGAACATTTCATGCAAAGATGGGCTCGATAAAGAACAGAAATGGTATGGACCTAACAGGCAGAAGATATTAAGAAGAGGTGGCAAGAAAACACAGAAGAACTGTACAAAAAGGATCTTCCCAACCCATATAATCAGGATGGTGTGATCACTCACCTAGAGCCAGACATCCTATATGTGAAGTCAAGTGGACCTTAGGAAGCATCACTACGAACAAAGCTAGTGGAGGTGATGGAATTCCAGTTGAACTACTTCAGATCCTAAAAGATGATGCTGTGTAAAGGCTGCACTCAATATGCCAGAAAATTTGGAAAGCTCAGCAGTGGCCATAGGACTGGAAAAGGTCAGTTTTCATTCTAATCCCAAACAAATGCAATGACAAAGAATGCTCAAGCTACTGCACAATTACACTCATCTCACATGCTAGTAAAGTAGTGCTCAAAATTCTCCAAGTCAGGCTTCAGCAATACGTGAACTGTGAACTTCCAGGTGTTCATGCTGGTTTTAGAAAAGGCAGAGGAACCAGAGATCAAATTGCCAACATCTGCTGGATCATGGAAAAAGCAAGAGAGTTCCAGAAAAACATATATTTCTGCATTATTGACTATGCCAAAGCCTTTGACTGTGTGGATCACAATAAATTGTGGAAAATTTTGAGAGATGGGAATACCAGAGCACCTGACCTGTCTCTTGAGAAATCTGTATGCAGGTCAGGAAGCAACAGTTAGAACTGGAAATGGAACAGACTGGTTCCGAATAGGAAAAGGGGCACATTAAGGCTGTATATATTGTCACCCTGCTTATTTAACTTTGTGCAGAGTACATCATGAGAAATGTCGGGCTGAAAGAAGTAGAAGCTGGAATCAAGTTTGCTGGGAGAAATATCAATAACCTCAGATATGCAGATGACACTACCTTATAGCAGAAAATGAAGAACTAAATAGCTTNCTGGAAATGGAACAGACTGGTTCCGAATAGGAAAAGGGGCACATTAAGGCTGTATATATTGTCACCCTGCTTATTTAACTTCTGTGCAGAGTACATCATGAGAAATGTCAGGCTGGAAGAAGCAGAAGCTGGAATCAAGATTGCTGGGAGAAATATCAATAACCTCAGATATGCAGATGACACTACCTTATAGCAGAAAATGAAGAACTAAATAGCTTCTTGATGAAAGTGAAAGAGGAGAGTGAAAAAGTTGGCTTAAAGCTCAACATTCAGAAAGCTAAGATCATTGCTTCCGGTCCCATCACTTCATGGGAAATAGATGGGGAAAATGGAAACAGTGTCAGACTTTGTTTTTTGGGGATCCAAAATCACTGCAGATAGTGATTGCAGCCATGATATTAAAAGATGCTTTTTCCTTGGAAGGAAAGTTATGACCAAGCTAGACAGCATTTTAAAAAGCAGAGACATTACTTTTTCATTAAAGGCCCATCTAGTCAAAACTATGGTTTTTCCAAGAGTCATGTATGGATGTGACAGTTGGACTATAAAGAAAGCTGAGCAGTGAAGAATTAATGCTTTTGAACTATGGTGTTGGAGAAAACTCTTGAAAGTCCCTTGGACTGCAGGGAGATCCAACCAATCCATCCTAAAGGAAATAATTCCTGGGTCTTCATTGGAAGGGTTAATGTTGAAGCTGAAACTCCAATACTTTGGCCACATGATGTGAAGAGCTGACTCATTTGAAAAAACCCTGACGCTGAGAAAGATTGAGGGCAGGAGGAGAAGGGGACAACAGTATATGAAATATTTAGATGGCATAACTGACTCAATGGACTTGAGTTTGGGTAGACTCTGGGAGTTGGTGATGGACAGGGAGGCCTTGGCATGCTACAATTCACACAGTCGCAGTCGGTCAGGACTGAGCGACTGAACTGAACTGAACTGAGAGCTTTGGTGTGGGATAATTAAATCACTTGAAAGTAAATAAGAATAAATGTTTCTCCCATCAGATTGGTGTTAATTTAGTTTATTTGCCTATTTTTTTGTATTTCAAGCTTGTTATAATTACTGTTTGGAGATTGTGTAGATTTTAATGTTCCTTGAACCTGGAAAAATTTCCTGTTCTTGTCGTCTACAGTTTATTAACAGCACTTTAATCATCTTTAGCTTTTGTGTTCTGGAACTATTCCTATTAAAGCATAATCATGTCATGTGTAAATTAGAAGAGTTGATATCCTTTTGCTGTTACACATTTATTCTTTTATACAAAAATTCATTGGAGTTATTAAGAAAGATATTTATGTAGTTCTTTTACATAGAGAAGTAGTTATTTTGGAAATGAGAATATGTAAAATTTTCCATGTAGAATTGACTATAAATGAGTAAGTTTTAAGAAAGAACTAAGCTGAAATAGTCTTACTTTTGACTTCACCTTACATTGTACAATTTTATGAGGCATGAATAATACATTGATCAGCTTATTTTTAAGAGTGTGGTGTTTTAAAATCTTCTATAATAATAGGATTCTTATCAAGCCAATATAAAAATTTGAACAAGTGTGAACACACTACAAAAGAATACAATTAACCCATTTTATAGCTTTCCATGTTTAGATGGAAATGAAAAAATTTGACTGGGAATAAGACGCACTATTTTGTTGGTTTATGTAATAAAACAAAAATTATTGGTACTTGCCAATTACTGTTAACAAATAGTCAATGGCACTAGAAGAGTCAAAATGTATGAATGCATATGTGAAAATGTGACATACGTAAAGACTAAGATATTTGATAATAAGGTGTCTGTAAGCATGCCAGATCAAAAATAGTTTACCTTTTGTCAGTTTGCTACTTATTGAATCTTAGAAATAAATGTAGATTAATCTTTTTTTCAAGGTTGCATGCTGTTTTAAAAATTGTTATATTTTAATTTCATAAAATATCAAAAATCTCTCGTATTATCTCCACCCAGGATTGTTCACAGTTTTAGAGATAATATTATTCATTATTCAGTTTTATACTTCTGGCTCTTTCTCAAGTAGTGCTCATTAAATATGCTCTTTNTGATATCCTTTTGCTGTTACACATTTATTCTTTTATACAAAAATTCATTGGAGTTATTAAGAAAGATATTTATGTAGTTCTTTTACATAGAGAAGTAGTTATTTTGGAAATGAGAATATGTAAAATTTTCCATGTAGAATTGACTATAAATGAGTAAGTTTTAAGAAAGAACTAAGCTGAGAAATAGTCTTACTTTTGACTTCACCTTACGTTGTACAATTTTATGAGGCATGAATAATACATTGATCAGCTTATTTTTAAGAGTGTGGTGTTTTAAAATCTTCTATAATAATAGGATTCTTATCAAGCCAATATAAAAATTTGAACAAGTGTGAACACACTACAAAAGAATACAATTAACCCATTTTATAGCTTTCCATGTTTAGACGGAAATGAAAAAATTTGGCTGGGAATAAGACACACTATTTTGTTGGTTTATGTAATAAAACAAAAATTATTGGTACTTGCCAATTACTGTTAACAAATAGTCAATGGCACTAGAAGAGTCAAAATGTATGAATGCATATGTGAAAATGTGACATACGTAAAGACTAAGATATTTGATAATAAGGTGTGTGTAAGCATGCCAGATCAAAAATAGTTTACCTTTTGTCAATTTGCTACTTATGGAATCTTAGAAATAAATGTAGATTAATCTTTTTTTCAAGGTTGCATGCTGTTTTAAAAATTGTTATATTTTAATTTCATAAAATATCAAAAATCTCTCGTATTATCTCCACCCAGGATTGTTCACAGTTTTAGAGATAATATTATTCATTATTCAGTTTTATACTTCTGGCTCTTTCTCAAGTAGTGCTCATTAAATATGCTCTTTGGAAATATTTAAACTGAATAGTTTAGAAATATGAAAGTTATTGCTCATCCATTAATGGATATACATTTCTCAAAAAACCCCAAATAATCTACCTTTGGAAAGTTATGTTGCCCTCCAATTTGAGTAACTTCTGGTGCTTCCATCAAGCAGTCTCTAGTTTATGAAGAATTAATAGAGGCTGTATAATCGCAACAAAAATGTTTTACTCATATGTGAGCACAGAAGATCTAAATTTATCTCTGTGGTTTGTCTGATCTCTTTCTGAACATTGATGGAAAAGCAGACCATTTCAAAATGTCTGAAACATGACATTCCAGGCCTTAAAAGATTTTGTCCCTTTGCATTACTGTATCATTATTTGTCAAGATTGGAATTATTTTCTAAACAGCAAAATTTTCTTATTTATCAACATTTCTCTTGAAAAGATTTTGATTTTTTTTCAAAACAACACAGTTTCCTCTTTTCTTAGTATTACAGTGTATTTGAAGCAGATTGAATAACATCCCCAGAAACAAATATACTGGATTCTATTATTTTTTTCTTTTCAGGATATTGAGTAGAAAGTTCACTCTACTCTTTCTGATAGTGATTCTTGCATTTAGAGGTGCAGACAAAATAAAATTTACTAGGCTTTTAGCATCTGGATTAGTATTGCTATAATTGTGTTCTCAGTGTTTGTCTTCAGATAATTTTTCCAGTAAGATGCCACAAATGGAAGAGACCAGGATCCTATTCACTTAAAAATGATACTAGATTGTCTTCATGATCTTTGTCCACAAAATTTATGATCAAAAATCTTTTTTATATAAATGTCAGAGATTATACTCTTACTAGATAGCCAAATATGATCAGAAGATTTATTTTTTAACAAATAAGGAAAAACATTTTTAGGCAGTGATCTAAGGTTGGGTTACTGGTATAAATGATATGAAATATTTTATAGTTGATGAATTACACTCTATCACCTGTAATACTGCTGACACATTTTTGAAAGGAAAAGTGGAACTTAGTTTTAAGGGAAACGTAGAAAAATGATAGCTCTAATTTAATTGGTCTTGATACATAATCATATGAAGGTAACTAACATATTGAACTAGCATTTTGTCACTTCTGGTGAAGTATAACCAGGCAAGTCTGCTGTGATAATTACTTTTAATAAATTATTGACATTATTAAAGCATACTGAATGCACAACTTTGAGCTTGCCCCAGTTTATCTACCTTTATGTTACGGATGCCATAATTTTCTCTTTTACTTGGGATGGCTTTCTCTACAGAGGAACTCTAAATCTTTCCCATCCCATAAATACGTGAACATAAATCCATGATTTATTGCAATTTAGCTTCTGTTTCTGAGGAGGATTTTTACTGTGCTGAGAAAGCTCATTAATCTCATTCACTGCTCATAGTATAAATATAACCTTTAGAATATATAACAGAACAAATAATATTTTTGTGTGATTTACTGTATTTTGGAAAATTTTTTGTTGTTTTTTTCTACTACTAGCTTCAATATTCATTGATAAATTTGTACTACTAACACAAAACACGTATAAAATACATTATTTTTTACTGTGATATTTACTTTTACATTTAATCACTATAAAAAGAAATGTCAAAGTGTGATTTTACATAAAGCATATTTCAAAGCAAAACTGTCTGCTGTTGTGTTTGTATATTATAAAATTGGCTTGCAGTATTCACTGTGATTTTGGACATGAGTTTATATCTACAGGTTCATATATTTTTAAACTCCATTTCATATTAACTTACTACAGCCTTTCTTTAAATGAATTTCAAAACATTGCACCATTTTATTTTGTGCTCTAAACTGTTCTGCTATATCATTACAGATTTCTATGAGATCTATTAGGTGAATTTTAAAGGTGTAACTATGCAATATGAAAAAAATTTCTGCTACTATCTTATGAGCTTTGTTATAAATTATTTCTCATTTGTTGCATTTGTATTGCAATTTTCTGAAAATGTGTATTTTTTTTCTCTTTGCAAGCAATTTGAATTAAAAAGATTGTTCTCAACTTCTTAAATTGGACTGGATTTTCTCAATTGCAAAATCATTCTAGAATCATTTACTGGTATACTGAATGATAATTTCAACAATTAGTGGATGAGAATACTTTTTTTGGAGGTTCATAATCTTCAGTATAAATGTTATTTTTATGTAGTTAAGATTTTAAAGCAACTACTTGTTAACTTATCAACGTTAGCTCATCATCAACTAAAGAATTATTTTAACTTCTTGAAAGCATTTTTGTTAATAAATCAATTATTACAAAATTAAAGTATACTTCTTTTTATTTACTTGGATAGACTATTCTAAGATGTATTCATGGGAGATATATGATCTGGGGTTGAAGATGAAATACTGCTTACAAGAACTTAGAATGGCTTTAAAATATATCTTTTGGTATGAAAAACATATAACAAAGGAAATCTCATTATTTTTCCTTCTTGTTGGTCTCAAATATATGAAAGCACATCCTTTAGCTGTCATCCAACCTGTCATCTCCAAGCCTACGTGAAAGGCAGCAGAGGGCACTATGAGAATGTGACAGTAAAGCGAAGATAATGACTACCTCCAGAGTGATACTATCAAACTCTGCACAGAGAAGGGGAGCTTTTTTCAATCTTAAATGAGCCTTGATTTACTGATTCTTGATAGTGACCTGTCAAAATCTGGTGCGTACCAAATGAATGTTTGATGTTCACTTGGTGCAGATCTCAACCTCTTGGCTGCTGATTGATGTGTCCTCTCTGAACCAAACTTGTATAGCAGGTCTGTGTGTGTCAACATATGGCTCAGTTTTTACTATCCAAGGGTTTTAACCATAGTGCTCTAATAAAGTGTGATTCTTTCCATCTGTCCTTTTTTTTTTTGCCCTTCTGATACTCATATAGATAGAACATATGGGGACTTACAAGAAATTACTAAGGACTTTACTCTGGCTGCCAACAACAAATTACTCTTGGAAAATCAAAGTCTCAAAATTCAGTACATCACTTTCACTTGCCTATCACCAAAGTATCCTGCCCACTGTGATAAGGCAATGGTAGTTTTGGAGTGGAGTTGAGCTAACTAAAGCACCATGTTCAGCACCATGGTTAGATGCCCAATTATTTAGTGGGTTTTTCCTTCTGCTTATAAACCAGGGAATAAAGGAAAAGGAGGGGTAAAATAGCCTCTAGCTAATTTCCCCTAATGACATTATTTAATCCAGTCTTATAGATCTTGTCTTTTTTGGAAATCTGTCCAAGATTATAAGAGGTTGGCTGTCAGCCTTACTATTCTGTATTCAGACAATCTCTTATTTTTGGATATCCATGAGTATTTAGTAAAAACTGGAAAATACTCCACCAATAACTATTAGCCAAATTCTATTTATTATCAAATGTCTTCTGAGAGAGCTTGTTCCCAGTCTTCTCTGCACAAAATTAGTACAAATACTACAACTTACACTTTTTAAAGTCTGTTATTAATATATTTAATATTTCCTTGACTTATTGTTAATATTTCCTTGACTCATTGTGACTGGGAAAAATCCTCAAAGAGTTGAGGCTACATTTCCCTCTGAATGCTTTACAATATACACTTAAATGCTGTTTTAGAAAGTGAAAGTCGTTTAGTCCTGTTCAACTCTCAGCGACCCCATGGACTGTACAGTCCATGGAATTTTCCAGACCAGAATACTGGAATGGGTGGCANTTATTAATATATTTAATGTTTCCTTGACTTATTGTTAATATTTCCTTGACTCATTGTGACTGGGAAAAATCCCCAAAGAGTTGAGGCTACATTTCCCTCTGAATGCTTTACAATATACACATAAATGCTGTTTTAGAAAGTGAAAGTCGTTTAGTCCTGTCCAACTCTCAGCGACCCCATGGACTGTACAGTCCATGGAATTTTCCAGACCATAATACTGGAATGGGTGGCTGGTCCCTTCTCCAGGGTATCTTCCTAACCCAATGATCAAATCCAGGTCTTCTGCATTACAGGTAGATTCTTTACCTTCTGAGCCACCAAGAAAGTCCAAAAATACTGAAGTGGGTAGCCTATCCTTTCTCCAGTGCATCTTCCTGACCCATGAATGGAACCAGGTTCTTCTGCCTGCATTGCAGGTGAATTGTTTACCAGCTGAGCTACCAGAGCAGCAGACCACTGTGGACAGTGCACTTACATTTTTACTATTTATGTATTGTCCAAGTTATTGCTATTTCAGGAAAGCAGGTTGAATGAAAGGGAAGGTTTAAGAATTCCATGTTGTATTATTTGGAAAGGCTTTATATTTGTCAACAAAGCCTTAAAATGTAACAAGAGTGAGATCATTCTGTAAAAGTCTGATTCTAAGACATATGGAAAGAGCAGATCTTCAGCTCTTGGGACAGAAGTAGTTTAGTCATTCAGAGTTAAATATATGTGATCTAAAATCATCGAGAAGGCTCACAAGGGATGTTGTGATATAACATGGTTGTTTCTTATATATTTGTTTCATATGATTAACATGTAATTGCATAAATATAGGGCTTCCCAGGTAGCACTAGTGGTAAAGAACCCACCTGCTAATGCAGGAGATGTAAGAGACCTTGGTTCAGTCCCTATGTTGGGAAGATCTCATGGAGGAGGACATGGCAATCCATTCCAGTATTGTTGTCTAGAGAATCCCCATGGACAGAAGAGCCCAGTGGGCTACAGTCCATAGTGTCACAAAGAGTATGTGAAATTCTCGGATAATTAAATGAATGAATCATTTTGAAAATCTTTACAGAAAAAAAAGATGGCTTTGTAAATAAACTCTTGGTTCTCAGACTGAAAGATAAGCATAAAATTTGATCTGAAATGAAGGATATGCTTTATGGTGAAGTGTATAATATTTTGCTATATTTTTTTGTATCAGTTCCTTCCTTACCATTTTCCTGTACTGAGAAGCCTGGTGGGCTACAGTCCACCACACCCCAATATTTTTGCCAGGTTTCTATTTAGTGGTAAGAATAGTTGGTGATGAATGTTCCTGTACTGAGAGTGACTTTTTGGAAATTGGGAAGATGATTAGTGTGTGTTTATATATTAAAGTTACCACATAATATCTTCCTGATTCCTGGTATCTTATAGTAAAGCAAAATGTCCTGGCAATAGCCATTTTCATTTGATCAGCAACTTTACTGGTATTTTTGCAAGCATTAAGCTTTTGAAGGCAACATTAAATAAGCTTGATTTTCTGTTTAAAACAGGTCAAGAAACATAGTCACAATGTGCAAAGTGCTTGTCATGCATCAGACACTCTAATGATGGTTTGCAAGCATCATATCTAATTCTTGCAAGGCTATTTTCAGCCAGACTTATCAACATTTGTAATCAGGTAAATGATTCTCAAAACTTAAAACCTTGTTGAATGCAGAGCCAGTTTGCAAAGCAAGGACCACTGAGAACACAATCTTTGCTCTCTCTGAAGTGTCCTGATGCTATTCACCACTGCAGATTTCCTTCCCTATGGTCAGGTAGTCATTTTACTTGATTGAGAGATAGGTTTGGATGCAGTTATTCTGTTAGTGATTATTAATTACATTCTTCAGCACAATGCGGAGAAATCTGTTTGAAATAAGGATTTTGTTGATACTTTTTTTCTGACCTGCAGTATCAGACTATTTACTTGAGTTTGTAATGATCTAAGCAGAGGTGGGACTTAAAGCTACACTGATATTTAAGCACCGTTAGCAGCTGGAACAAGACCAAAGTTAATTCTGGAGGAGAAATTATAAACCTGGGCATGGTAACTCACATGAGTATTAAGGAGCTGTGACAGTCATTTTTACCAGACATAGGATTATCATTTAAGGATTTCATATGAAGAGATTTCATGTTGAATGGCAGTACCAGGAATTCTTTTATTTTAAATGACACAATTTTTTTTTTTTACAATTTTCAAAGTATTTATCTTGTAAAGACAAATCATACTTCCTTCTTTTATTAGTTTCTAGATATTTTGTAAGGAGATCATATTTCACTCTATTTAATAAATTAAGATATTACATCTTGGAAATTAAAAATGCCTCCTTTTTTGCATTACTTTTAAAATATTTTTGATCAGTGTTCATTTCACCATGATTTGCTATGCTTTTTTAGTTTATTTATTTTTACTGATGTATAGTTGATTTACAATGTTATGTTAGTTTCAGGTGTACAGCAAAGTGATTTGGTTATATATATTGTGTATATTGATTTTTTTTCACATTCTTGTCCTTTATAGGAGTATAGTTTCCTGTGCTACTGAGGAATATTGAGAAACATCAACAACCTCAGATATGCAGATGATACTACTCTAATGGCAGAAAGCAAAGACGAACTGAAGAGCCTCTTGATGAGGGAGAAGGATGAGAGTGAAAGAGCTGGCTTAAAAATAAATATTAAAAAATACTAAGATCATGGCATCTGGCCCCATTACTTCATGGCAAATATAAGGAAAAATGGTGGAAGCAGTGACACATTTCCCATCTTGGGCTCCAAAATCACTGTGGATGGTGACTGCAGCCATAAAAAAGAAGGTGATTGCTTCTTGGCATGAAAGCAATGACAAACCCAGACAGTGTATTGAAAAGCAGAGACTACTTTGCCAACAAAGGTGCGTAAAGTCAAAAACTGTGGTCTTCCCAGTGGCCACGTACAGTTGTGAGAGCTGGATGGTAAAGAAGGCAGAATGCTGAAGAACTGATGCCCTCAAACTGTGGTGCTGGAGAAGGCTCTTGATAGTCTCTTGGACAAGGAGATCAATACAGTCAGTTTTAAGGGAGATCAATCCTGAATATTCACTGGAAGGACTGATGCTGAAGCTGAAGTTCCAGTATTTTGGTCATCTGATGCTAACAGATGACTCATTGGAAAAGTTTCCAATGCTGGGAAAGATTGAGGGCAGAAGGGGAAAGATTGAGGGCGTCAGAGGAGGAGATGGCTGGACAGCATCACCCATGCAATAAACATGAACTTGGGCAAATTCCAGGAGATGTAAAGGGACAGGGAGGCATGGTGTGCTGCAGTCCATGGGGTCGCAGAGTCAGCGTGACTGGGTGGCTGAACAACAACGCTGTGAATACCTTTTTTTTTTTTTTTTTTTCACATTCTTGTCCTTTTCAGGAGTATAGCCTACTGTGCTACTGAGGAATATTGAGTGTAGTTCGGTTGATCTCCCTTAAGACTGAGGGAGAACTATTCATTGTTGGTTACCTATTTTATGTATAGTAGCGTGCATATGTTAGGAGAAGGCAATGGCATCCCACTCCAGTACTCTTGCTTGGAGAATCCCATGGACAGAGGCGCCTGGTGGGCCGCAGTCCATGGGGTCGCTAAGAGTCTGACAGGACTGAGCGACTTCACTTTCACTTCTCACTTTCATGCATTGGAGAAGGAAATGGCAACCCACTCCAGTGTTCTTGCCTGGAGAATCCCAGGGACAGGGGAGCCTGGTGGGCTACCGTCTACAGGGTCGCACAGAGTCGGACACGACTGAAGTGACTTAGCAGCAGCAGCAGCAGCAGCAGCAGTGCATATGTTAATAACAAATTCCTAATCTATACCGTCCCCTGATTTCCCCTTTGATAACCATAAGTTTGTGTTCTATGTCTGTGAGTCAATTTCTGTTTTGTATATAAGTCATTTGTATCATTTTTAAAAAGACTCCACGTATAAACAGTATCATATATTTGTCTTTGCACATTTATTTTTAACTAACAGTGCATTTAAGAAAACTACACTTCAGAGTGGACTTCCCTGGTGGCTCAGACATTAAAGCATCTGTCTATAACTTGGGTTTGGTCCCTGGGTTGGGAAGATCCCCTGGAGAAGGAAATGGAAACCCACTCCAGTACTCTTGCCTAGAAAATCCCACAGACGGAGGAGCCTTGGGTCCATGGGGGGGGGCGGGGGCCCAGAGA
>SJYW01019730.1:179805-197805 GCA_006410735.1 Raphicerus campestris | reverse complement strand
TCCAGTTTCATCCATCTCATTAGAACGGATTCAAATTTATTCTTTTTAAGGGCTGAGTAATACTCCATTGTGTATATGTACTGCAGCTTTCTTATCCATTTATCTGCTGATGGACATCTAGGTTGTTTACATGTCCTGGCTATTATAAACAATGCTGCAATGAACATTGGGGTACATGTGTCTCTTTCAGTTCTAGTTTCCTCACTGTGTATGCCCAGCAGTGGGATTACTGGGTCATAAGGCAGATCTATTTGCAATTTTTAAAGGAATCGCCACACTGTTTTCTAAATGCTATCCACTGGGTGATTCTCCTACACTAACTTACTTTTGTTTTAATCATAACTGTTGTCACAATTTATCGTTATATGTTTGCTTATGGAATGCTTTTTCTAGATTATAAATTCTCTAGAGAAAAGATATCTGATATTCAGTATCTATCAAGGCACTTAATTAGCTTATATAATCAAAGTAT
Source organism: Raphicerus campestris (assembly GCA_006410735.1). Lineage (NCBI taxonomy): Eukaryota > Metazoa > Chordata > Mammalia > Artiodactyla > Bovidae > Raphicerus > Raphicerus campestris. The sequence goes on along the minus strand of SJYW01019730.1, from coordinate 197,333 downwards.
AATTGTGGTACTAACAAATAAATATACTTTCCCCAAGCAGACTGTAAATACTTTTTTACATATCATTATGTTTCATCATCAATTAAAAAACTCAGTCATAGTTACTTAATATTAAAATGAAGCATGTGGAGATGATAACACCATTTAGGGAATTCCATTTAAAAGTACATGTTTCATTGTAAAATTAAAATACTTCCATTAAAGAAAATTTCAGGGGCAATAATATCTGGAATATATATTTTGCATTTGGAGGAGAAATTTGATTATTTGTTAACCAATGTCTGTCTCATCAGTATTTGGTGCTTAATTTCTATATTGCAGTGGTATTTTTATAGGCTATAGATGTCAGAGTTAAATATGGCATGATGGAAATATTGGTATAATGTTAATCTCTAGAATGGCTATTTAGAGTTCCTGTCATTACTAAACTTTCAAGAACAGAGTTTGATGAGCTGTTTATGAATAACTTGTTTACACTTGACATAATTCTACATATTAATTTAATGGCAACAAGCTGTGCTAATCACATCAAGACACATTTTTACTACTTCTTACTTCCATGTATTTATAAATTCTCATTAAGACTCTAGATTTTTATTTCGCAACCTTGGTTTCACTTTAAGAACAGCTAGATCTCCAAATTTCTTTAATTTCCACCTTTCAGTTGCAGACTTGTTGCCTGTGCCATCATCACTTTTTCCTTCTCATTTAATTTTGCTGGCTTTTTAAGCAGAACACCTGCTGAGGGTTAGCTACTTTCAAAAAGATTCAATTGTCTTTAGAGTAAAATGAAATATAGGCACAGAAGCTCAATTATTATTAAGTGTTAGCATAATTGTAATTATAAGTAGAGTGTTTCATTATATTACATCTGTTGAAGTTTTAAATGAATCTCTGTAATGTGCTATATTAATAAGCAGTGAGGAACTGCTGACATGGCACCCTTTTGGATCACATTTGTGACAACAAAAGAGGTTATGAAAATGAATTCGTCATAGGAGCCCTACTGCGTTAGTTACTATGATTCACAAGTTTATTATGGTAATAAAGCAACATGAGACAATAATGCTAGGGACTCAGCTATATAAAGAATGCTCAGTATTGCTTCAAAAACATTATGAAGAAGAAGGAAGAAGTACTGGGAACTGAACATAATGTAGTGCACCAGCTGTTACACTGCTGAAGAAAATCAGAAGTTCCTCTTCACCTTGACCCTTCCCTGCTTGTTTCTTGGATCTGCAGTTTTACAGGCTTAGAATCTATGAATTGTTTCACTTACACAGAAAAATTTTCCTTATGGTCTAGAGGTTACAGATTCTCCTTATTTTGTAGGAGGACACAGAAAAATGGCACAGACCTGAACTTCAAATGCAATGGGCGTTGTAATTATTCTCTCCCCTTGTGACTTCCAAACAAAGCGATGGGAATCAAACAAGTACATGGAATGCAGTGAAGAAGGTCAATGGATGTTGAAAGAAAGAAACTCTTGAGAGCTATAAATATGGATTATATTTCTGGCATAAACAAACAAATCAGCGTGTGTTTGGAAGCATAAATGACAAAATTTCTGCCAAGTTTACAGTACTTATTTTAAAAATACTGTTTAAAAATCTTTATTTCCATTAACATTGTCTTCATGAAGAGAGATAATAGACAAGATGTTTGTTATAAGATATTTTCATAAATGTCTCTCTTTCATCATTTTTGAGACTGATTTTTAAACTGTAAAACTCCTAGAGAAGAACCTAGGCAAAACACTCTCTGACATAAATCGCAGCAGGATCCTCTATGACCCACCTCCCAGAATATTGAAAATAAAAGCAAAAATAAACAAATGGGACCTAATTAAAATTAAAAGCTTCTGCATAACAAAAGAAACTATCAGTTCCGTTCAGTTCAGTCAATCAGTCGTGTCTGACTCTTTGCGACCCCATGAATCGCAGCATGCCAGGCCTCCTTGTNTCCAAAAGTCCATTCTATACATCTGTGTCTCTTTTGTTGTCTCACATACAGGGTCATCATTACTATCTTTCTAAATTCCATATATATGTGTCAGTATACTGTATTGGTGTTTTTTTGTTTTTCTCCTGGCTTACTTCACTCTGTATAATCAGCTCCAGTTTCATCCATCTCATTAGAACGGATTCAAATTTATTCTTTTTAAGGGCTGAGTAATACTCCATTGTGTATATGTACTGCAGCTTTCTTATCCATTTATCTGCTGATGGACATCTAGGTTGTTTACATGTCCTGGCTATTATAAACAATGCTGCAATGAACATTGGGGTACATGTGTCTCTTTCAGTTCTAGTTTCCTCACTGTGTATGCCCAGCAGTGGGATTACTGGGTCATAAGGCAGATCTATTTGCAATTTTTAAAGGAATCGCCACACTGTTTTCTAAATGCTATCCACTGGGTGATTCTCCTACACTAACTTACTTTTGTTTTAATCATAACTGTTGTCACAATTTATCGTTATATGTTTGCTTATGGAATGCTTTTTCTAGATTATAAATTCTCTAGAGAAAAGATATCTGATATTCAGTATCTATCAAGGCACTTAATTAGCTTATATAATCAAAGTATAATTGTGGTACTAACAAATAAATATACTTTCCCCAAGCAGACTGTAAATACTTTTTTACATATCATTATGTTTCATCATCAATTAAAAAACTCAGTCATAGTTACTTAATATTAAAATGAAGCATGTGGAGATGATAACACCATTTAGGGAATTCCATTTAAAAGTACATGTTTCATTGTAAAATTAAAATACTTCCATTAAAGAAAATTTCAGGGGCAATAATATCTGGAATATATATTTTGCATTTGGAGGAGAAATTTGATTATTTGTTAACCAATGTCTGTCTCATCAGTATTTGGTGCTTAATTTCTATATTGCAGTGGTATTTTTATAGGCTATAGATGTCAGAGTTAAATATGGCATGATGGAAATATTGGTATAATGTTAATCTCTAGAATGGCTATTTAGAGTTCCTGTCATTACTAAACTTTCAAGAACAGAGTTTGATGAGCTGTTTATGAATAACTTGTTTACACTTGACATAATTCTACATATTAATTTAATGGCAACAAGCTGTGCTAATCACATCAAGACACATTTTTACTACTTCTTACTTCCATGTATTTATAAATTCTCATTAAGACTCTAGATTTTTATTTCGCAACCTTGGTTTCACTTTAAGAACAGCTAGATCTCCAAATTTCTTTAATTTCCACCTTTCAGTTGCAGACTTGTTGCCTGTGCCATCATCACTTTTTCCTTCTCATTTAATTTTGCTGGCTTTTTAAGCAGAACACCTGCTGAGGGTTAGCTACTTTCAAAAAGATTCAATTGTCTTTAGAGTAAAATGAAATATAGGCACAGAAGCTCAATTATTATTAAGTGTTAGCATAATTGTAATTATAAGTAGAGTGTTTCATTATATTACATCTGTTGAAGTTTTAAATGAATCTCTGTAATGTGCTATATTAATAAGCAGTGAGGAACTGCTGACATGGCACCCTTTTGGATCACATTTGTGACAACAAAAGAGGTTATGAAAATGAATTCGTCATAGGAGCCCTACTGCGTTAGTTACTATGATTCACAAGTTTATTATGGTAATAAAGCAACATGAGACAATAATGCTAGGGACTCAGCTATATAAAGAATGCTCAGTATTGCTTCAAAAACATTATGAAGAAGAAGGAAGAAGTACTGGGAACTGAACATAATGTAGAGCACCAGCTGTTACACTGCTGAAGAAAATCAGAAGTTCCTCTTCACCTTGACCCTTCCCTGCTTGTTTCTTGGATCTGCAGCTTTACAGGCTTAGAATCTATGAATTGTTTCACTTACACAGAAAAATTTTCCTTATGGTCTAGAGGTTACAGATTCTCCTTATTTTGTAGGAGGACACAGAAAAATGGCACAGACCTGAACTTCAAATGCAATGGGTGTTGTAATTATTCTCTCCCCTTGTGACTTCCAAACAAAGTGATGGGAATCAAACAAGTACATGGAACGCAGTGAAGAAGGTCAATGGATGATGAAAGAAAGAAACTCTTGAGAGCTATAAATATGGATTATATTTCTGGCATAAACAAACAAGTCAGCGTGTGTTTGGAAGCATAAATAACAAAATTTCTGCCAAGTTTACAGTACTTACTTTAAAAATACTGTTTAAAAATCTTTATTTCCATTAACATTGTCTTCATGAATAGAGATAATAGACAGGATGTTTGTTATAAGATATTTTCATAAATGTCTCTCTTTCATCATTTTTGAGACTGATTTTTAAACTGTAAAACTCCTAGTGAAGAACCTAGGCAAAACACTCTCTGACATAAATCGCAGCAGGATCCTCTATGACCCACCTCCCAGAATATTGGAAATAAAAGCAAAAATAAACAAATGGGACCTAATTAAAATTAAAAGCTTCTGCACAACAAAAGAAACTATCAGTTCCGTTCAGTTCAGTCATCAGTCGTGTCTGACTCTTTGCGACCCCATGAATCGCAGCACGCCAGGCCTCCTTGTCCATCACCAGCTCCCGAAGTTCACTCAGACTTGAGTTCATCAAGTCAGTGATGCCATCCAGTCATCTCATCCTTGGTCATCCCCTTCTTCTCCTGTCCCCAATCCCTCCCAACATGAAAGTCTTTTTCAGTGAGTCAACTCTTCGCATGAGGTGGCCAAATTACTGGAGTTTCATAAGCAAGGTGAAAAGACAGCNTGAAGCTGAAACTCCAATACTTTGATCACCTGATGCAAAGAGCTGACTCATTTGAAAAGACCCTGATGCTGGGAAAGATTGAGGGCAGGAGGAGAAGGGGACAACAGAGGATGAGATGGTTGGATGGCATCGCTGACTCAATGAACATGGGTTTAGGTAGACTCTGGGACTTGGTGATGGACAGGGTGGGCTGACGTGCTGTGGTTCATGGGATCTCAAATAGTCGGACATAACTGAATGACTGAAGTGAACTGATGTTGCTATACTCATTTTGATAATTATTTTTTTCTGGTTTTATTATTTAAGTATGAATAAAAGAACAAAAATAATTTCCTAAAAATATACCCTATGTGTATTGATAGTCATCTATGGATGTGGTTTCCAGTTCTTAATCTCTGACTCCAACTTGCAATGTGAGCTGGCAACAAACAAATGGAAGATAGTCAGCTAAAATTCAGTATTGAAAATGCCAATTGCATTTTTTTCTTGTGCCTGGGATAAGGCTTAACATAATAGTTAAAATCCAAGTATCTTTGCTTTTAGTTTTATTCAAATGCACTCACTAATATTTAGCCATTTTCTTATAATGATTGGAAGCTTAGATTTATGACAATTGTCTTTTATTTTTCATAGGAAATTTGCTTGTTTGTTAATAAAGCAATTTGCATTATAACAATCACTGAATGATACAAGTCTTGTTTGTAGTGGCACACATGAGGCAAATTTTTTGTTATGATATTCTTACCATTATTTTTCATAATTTTCTGATTTTCTTCTTTGTATAAATGTTAAAACGGAAATGCAGTGGCCTCACTGCCAGAACTAACAGTAAACAAGTCTATCCCAACTCTTCATTCTCCCTGTGATTTATTGGGTTTTCCTGTCATATCTGACTTAGACTTCATACCATGTCAAGCAAAGAATGTGGTTTCAAGAGATGAAGGAGAATAGCAAATTTGAGATACATTTTTCTCTCCTCTCCTTGTATAGAGGTAGGCACGCAAAAGACAGTTTACTATATAGTGCTTATGTTTATAAACTTGCAATATTTCAGTTGTCAAAGTCAATATAATCCATAGAGGAAATGTTTAAAAAAGAAGAAGACAGAAAAATAAACTTATGCTTGCTGCTGGGCAATTTGAAAGTTATTAAGATTACTAATCAGGTCAACTGTTATTTAAAACTACTAATGTCCTGTTGCTTTGCAACAATACAGTTGATTCTGCCTCCTCCTCTATAACATAGCTCATTTGGAAGGGAGTACAAGGCTACACGAGCACTTCTTTTCTTAATTCACAAGTCAGAAGTTCTGGGACCTCAGGTTGCTTCAAATGGCCCTTCCAGAGTTGCTTCAAATGGCCCTTCTAAAATCAATTACTGGAAATGTTACATTTTAAAGTATTACCATAGCTGATTACCAAAGAGACTGTCTGAGGTATTAACAAAAACTGCTTGCCTGTTTCTGGCCCCTAAATGTGACATACACATTATGTACTCATTCACCTTTCATATACACATATATTTTACATTTTAAACTGCAATACAAGGTGACTATGTTAAACAGTAACATAAACTGAACACCTCCCATACTGAAATAAATTCAGTCAGTTCTGTTCAGTCGCTCAGTCATGTCTGATTTTGCAACCCCATGAATTNTAAACAGTAACATAAACTGAACACCTCCCATACTGAAATAAATTCAGTCAGTTCTGTTCAGTCGCTCAGTCATGTCTGATTTTGCAACCCCATGAATTGTAGCACGCCAGGCCTCCCTGTCCATCACCAACTCCCAGAGTTCACTCAGACTCACATCCATTGAGTCAGTGATGCCATCCAGCCATCTCATCCTCTGTTGTCCCCTTCTTCTCCTGCCCCCAATCCCTCCCAGCATCAGAGTCTTTTCCAATGAGTCACCTCTTCGCATGAGGTGGCCAAAGTACTGAAGTTTCAGCTTTAGCATCATTCCTTCCAAAGAAATCCCAGGGCTGATCTCCTTCAGAATGGACTGGTTGGATCACCTTGCAGTCCAAGAGATTCTCAAGAGTCTTCTCCAACACCACAGTTCAAAAGCATCAATTCTTCGATGCTCAGCCTTCTTCACAGTCCAACTCTCACATCCATACATGACCATTGGAAAAGCCATAGCCTTGACTAGACAGACCTTTGTTGGCAAAGTAATGCCTCTGCTTGTGAATATGCTATCTAGGTTGGTCATAACTTTTCTTCCAAGGACTAGGTGTCTTTTATTTTATTTTTAAATTTTTTTTTAAATTTTATTTTTACTTGATTCTACTTTACAATACTGTATTGGTTTTGTCATACATTGACACGAATCCGCCGCAGGTGTATACAAGCTCCCAATCCTGAATGCCCTTCCCACCTCCCACCCCATATCATCTCTCTGGATCATCCCTGTGCACCAGCCCCAAGCATCCTGTATCCTGTATCGAACATAGACTGGTGCTTTGTTTCTTACATGATAGTATACATGTTTCAATGCCATTCTCCCAAATCATCCCACCCTCTCCCTTTCCCTAGTAGGTGTCTTTTAATTTCATGGCTGCAGTCACCATCTGCAGTGATTTTGGAGCCCCCAAAATAAAGTCTGATACTACCTTTATCCAAATAATTGAATAGTCTTATTACATTTTTATATTTCAATAGCACAAGTAAGTAAACAAATTTTCAGTTTTTTATATGGAAAGATGTTTTATCTTTCACAGATTCAAGTAATTTAGTTTTCACCTTTATGTATGCTAATAAATTCTTAAATAGTGAGTATCAATGTTGATGTAAATTCTTAATAGTAAGTATTAGTGTTGATTTGTGACCAACCCCACAGTATAGATCATTGAGCAACTATTCTTAAGATAATGATGTAAAATAGAGTTTTTATTTAGTAAAAGATGGTAACTCTTACAAGAAATTTAAAAATAATATAATAAAATCAATTTTACAATTAGGCTTAGTTGTATTTTAAAATACAACTATTACTTTGGTATTTGTAGTCTTAAAAGAGAAATGTTGCAAGGGAATATTTTTAAAAATAATGGAATTTAATTTAAAATATGCAACAATTAAATTTGTATCAGGATAAATAACAGGGCAAGAAAATACTGAAATTATTTAATTCAACTACATCAGAAACTACAAAAGCTGTAGAAAATGATGCCAGAAAGAACAATAAATATTTGGTACAGTTGCTTAAGATATTATTTCAATAAAAACTGTGTATGCAAAATTAAGTGTATATATATATATATATATATATACACACACACACAAATTATATGTATATAAAATACAAAATTGCATTTTATACATCAACCTCAAAATAAAACCCCAAAGCTAGATTATCCACCACTTGTTCTAATAGTAAATAATTATCCAATATCTTCTTCAAGGATGTTCTCTACTGCTGCTGCTGCTGCTAAGTCGCTTCGGTCGTGACGGACTCTGTGCGACCCTGTAGACAGTAGCCCACCAGGCTCCCTTGTCCCTGGGATTCTCCAGGCAAGAACACTGGAGTGGGTTGCCATTTCCTTCTCCAATGCATGAAAGTGAGAAGTGAAAGTGAAGTAGCTCAGGCATGTCCGACTCTTAGCGACCCCATGGATTGTATCCCATGCTCCTCTGCCCATGGGATTTTCCACGCAAGAGTACAGGAGTGGGGTGCCATCACCTTCTCCAGATGTTCTCTAAGGATAATGAAAAAAGACTTAGAATACAGACATATTAACAGTATTTATTTTTTTTTTGGTCAAAGGAAATGTAAAATATACACAAATAAACTGATTAGGAAATTCATACCATATGTTGGGGCTTCCCATGTGGCAGACTGGTAAAGAATGTGCCTGCAATGCAGGAGACTTGGATTCAATCCCTGGGTTGGGAAAATCACCTGGAGAACTTAATGACAACCCACTGCAGTATTCTTGCCTGTAGAATTTCAGGGGTAGAGGAGCCTGATGGGCTACATACAGTCCATGACTGAGTGACTAACGCATAGCATATGCTGAACAAATAAAAAAGAAAGATAAGAATTTTGGTGAATGATTTCACTGACAGTTATTAAGGATTGGGTGTATTTGGGGCGACAGTGACAAGACTGTTGGACAAACAATAAATGGTCAGCTTTTGTGGGTTTAGACCTGTGTCCAAGAGAGAAAGCACAATCATAGTTCAAGACATCTGTTTGTACATGGTTTCAAATAGACTTTAAAACTGAAATTCTGCTCTCTTTTTGAAAGTGAGCAAATTTAAGTGTCCTCAAGTGTTCATAATAAAATTTCTTTTCCTTTCAGGAGATCATATCAGCATGTATTACATTATTGTCTGTACATTTAGAAGAAACATTATTCTGCAAAGGTGGCTAACCTTTTTAATAAAATTCTTATTACCATAATTTTGAAAGTTACAACATAACTTGCATAACTACAAATTATAACTACATAACTACAAAACTACATAATGTTGGTTGGTGGTTTGAGAGAATTTGAAGAAAGTGCCTAAGTGCATAACTTACATATCTATACAAAATGATGATTGCCCATTTCAAATATAGAAATTCATTTAGTAAAAAATGGAAACAACTTTATCCTTAGATTAAGAATCTCTGTCTTTAAAACTATAACTATTATATTGTTATGTGTATTATTAAAGATATTTTTAATTCAAGGGAATTTTTCAGGAACATTTTTGAAATGACCATTTTCATTAAAATAATACATAAAGTAATTAACTTACAATTAAAATAAATAAGAAAAGAAAAAAAGAAAAATAATACAAGGTTATTGAAACTTGACTAAACAAAGTTTATAGGTATTAAAATAATTTTTTTCATTGTGTGTATATCTGTATACTTCACCCACATTTATATTACAGAATTAAATACCATACCAGAAAGTTTTAATGAATAGTCTTTTAAGGATTTAACTACAATACCAACTCCTACTTATGATTCTATTTGCTGGTCCTCAGGTTTTTTTCTATCATAAACGTAAGGCTGTTAGATAGTAATTGCAATGTAAATGCTGAGAAGTATTCAATAAGCTCCCGTAGTTTGATATTTTTCATTACTTTTTGTAAATAATTTTCATATTCAGATCATTGTATACTGTAAAGAAACAATGGTACATCAAACTACATATATATATATATATATATACTTTCATAAATTATGTGGAAATAAATTTTATATGTTATTTAGTTACAATAGGAATATGGATCACAATAAACTGTGGAAAATTCTGAATGAGATGAGAATATCAGACCACCTGACCTGCCTCTTGAGAAACCTATATACAGGTCAGGATGCAACAGTTAGAACCGGATATAGAACAACAGACTGGTTCCAAATATGAAAAGGAGTACATCAAGGCTGTATATTGTTACCCTGCTTATTTAACTTTTATGCAGATTACGTCATGAGAAACGCTGGGCTGAAACAAGCACAAGCTGGAATCAAGATTGCCGGGAGAAATATCAATAACCTCAAATATGCAGATGACACCACCCTTATGGCAGAAAGTGAAGAGGAACTAAAAAGTTTCTTGATGAAAGTAAAAGAGGAGAGTGAAAAAGTTGGCTTAAATCTCAACATTCAGAAAACGAAGATCATGGCATCTGGTCCCATCACTTTGTGGGAAATAGATGGGGAAACAGTGGAAACAGTGTCAGACTTTATTTTTGGGGGCTCCAAAATAACTGCAGATGGTGATTGGAGCCATGAAATTAAAAGACACTCCTTGGAAGGAAAGTTATGACCAATCTACATAGCATATTGAAAAGCAGAGACATTACTTTGCCAACAAAGTTCCTTCTAGTCAAAGCTATGGTTTTTCCAGTGGTCATATATGTATGTGAGAGTTGGACTGTAAAGAAAACTGAGCACTGAAGAATTGATGCTTTTGAACTGTGGTGTTGGAGTAGACTCTTGAGAGTCCCTTGGACTGCAAGGAGATCCAACCAGTCCATTCTAAAGAGATCAGTTCTGGGTGTTCTTTGGAAGGAATGATGCTAAACTTGAAACTCTAGTACTTTGGCCACCTCATGTGAAGTGTTGACCATTGGAAAAGACTCTAATGCTGAGAGGGATTGGGGGAAGGAGGAAAGGAGGATGAGAGAAGATGAGATGGCTGGATGGCATCACCGACTCGATGGACATGAGTTTGAGTGAACTCTGGGTGTTGATGATGGACAGGGAGGCCTGGAGTGCTGAAATTCATTGGGTCACAAGGAGTCAGACACAACTGAAGTGACTGAACTGAATTGAAATGAGGAATATTGTAACTGATAGGAATATTAAAATAAAGACTGGTTGGAATTTAGCCACTTACTATTTTTTAAAGATGAGTTAGTATTGATTACACATATTCTAAGATCAATTCAACAAAGTAATTATAGCCAAACTGTCACTATTGTGTCATTTTATAAAAGTGAGCAAAAATTCAACAAGGCAAACACTCTCCAGTTTAGAACCACTTTATGGATATTTTTAAGTGACGGGGGAAAAAAAATAGGACATAATCTGTCTGTTAGGTCAAACAAACAATAATTGAAAAAAAAAACCAACCAACCTTGAGAGCAATTGAACAAGTTCTGGAATTTTACATATAAAATAAAAGGTGTTTCCTGAAACCTTTACTCTTTAGCATAAAATATAGGTATTAAAATTTTTCAGAAAACTAACTTTTTAAAATTTTCTTCTCATCTATTTTCTAAATATTATTTTCTATGTTCAGCTATTATGTGTAATTTCTTTCTCTTTACCATTAAAGAACCAGGTAAACTACACACTATCAGTTGGATAGGCAGTTGTTATCACAGAGACTATGCCAATGAGAGGGAGGGAATTTTACTATGATGATAATAGGAATTATGATGATCCCACATGAACTGGATGAAGAATTATCAGTATGAACTCTTTGTCTTTACCATCTAACTAAATTCAGTATCACATGTTTCCAGAAAGTAGCATCATAGAGGATGTATATCAGTTCAGTTCAGTTCAGTCTCTCAGTCATGTCCAACTCTTTGCATCCCCATGAATCACAGCATACCAGGTATCCCTGTCCATCACCACTTCCTGGAGCTTGTTCAAACTCATGTCCATAGAGTCGGTGATGCCATCCAGTCATCTCATCCTCTGTGGTCCCTTTTTCCTCCTGCTCCCAATTCCTTCCAGCATCAGAGTCTTTTCCAATAAGTCAGCTCTTTGCATGAGGTGGCCAAAGTATTGGAATTTCCGCTTTAGCATCAGTCCTTTCAATGAACATCCAGGACTGATCTTTAGAATGGACTGGTTGGATTTCTTACAGTCTAAAGACTCTCAAGAGTCTTCTCCAAGGCCACAGTTCAAAAGCATCAATTCTTCAGCACCGAGCTTTCTTCACAGTCCAACTCTTACATCCATACATGACCATGGAAAAATGATAGTCTTGGCTAGATGGACCTTTGTTGGCAAAGTAATGTCTCTGCTTTTTAATATGCTATCTAGTTTGGTCATTTGCGCTTATATTCTCCAAACCAGACTTCAGCAATGGAAGCCATAGAATTCCACTTGAGCTAGTTCAAACTGCTGCACTCAATATGCCAGCAAGTTTGGAAAACTCATCAGTGGCCGCAGGACTGGAAAAGGTCAGTTTTCATTCCAATTCCAAAGAAAGGCAATGCCAAAGAATGTTCATACTACTGCACAATTGCCCTCATCTCATATGCTAGTAAAGTAGTCCTCAAAATTCTCCAAGCCAGGCTTCAGCAATATGTGAACCGTGAACTTTCAGATGTTCAAACTGGTTTTAGAAAAGGTAGAGGAACCAGAGATCAAATTGCCAACATCATCAAAAAAGCAAAAGTGGTTCAGAAAAACATCTATTTCTGCTTTACTGACTATGCCAAAGCCTTTGACTCTGTGGATCATAATAAACTGTGGAATATTCTGAACGAGATGGGAATACCAGACCACCTGACCTGCCTCTTGAGAAACCTATATGCAGGTCAAGGAGCAACAGTTAGAACTGGACATGGAAAAACAGACTGGTTCCAAATAGGAAAAGGAGTACGTCAAGGTTGTATATTGCCACCCTGCTTATTTAACTTATGTGCAGAGTACATAAGAAGAAATGCTGGACTTTAGGAAGCACAAGCTGGAATCAAGATTGCCAGGAGAATTATCAATAACCTCTGATATGCAGGTGACACCACCCTAATGGCAGAAAGTGAAAAGGAACTAAAAAGTTTCTTGATGAAAGTGAAAGAGGAGAGTGAAAAAGTTGGCTTAAATCTCAACATTCAGAAAATGAAGATCATGGCATCTGGTCCCATCACTTCATGGGAAATAGATGGGGAAACAGTGGAAATAGTGGTGGCTGACTTTATTTTTCTGGGCTCCAAAATCACTGCAGATAGTGATTGCAGCCATGAAATTAAAAGGCGCTTACTCCTTGGAAGGAAAGTTATGACCAACCCGGACAGTATATTAAAAAGCAGAGACATTACTTTGTCAACAAAGTTCATCTAATCAGGGCTATGGTTTCTCCAGTAGTCATGAAAGGAGGTGAGAGTTGGACTATAAAGAAAGCTGAGCACAGAAGAATTGATGCTTTTGAACTGTGGTGCTGAGAAGACTCTTGAGAGTCCCTTGGACTGCAAGGAGATCCAACCAGTCCATCTAAAGGAGATCAAATCTGGGTGTTCATCGGAGGGACTGATGTTGAAGGTAAAACACCAATACTTTGGCCACCTGATATGGGGAGCTGACTCATTTGAAAAGACTCTGATGCTGGCAAAGATTGAGAGCAAGAAGAGAAGGGGATGACAGAGGATGAAATGATTGGTTGCATCACTGACTCAATGGACACGGGTTTGGGTGCACACCAGGAGTTGGTGATAGACAGGGATGCCTGGAAGGCTGTGGTTCATGGAATTGCAAAGAATTGGACATGACTGAGTGACTGAACTGAACTGAATTGAACATGTCCATTGAATCGGTGATGCCATCCAACCAACTCACCCTCTGTCATCCCCTTCTCCTCCTGCCTTCATTCTTACCCAGCATCAGGGTCTTCTCCAGTGATTCAGTTTTTCACATCAGGTGGCCAAATTTCAGAGCTTCAGGTTCAGTATCAGTTCTTCCAATGAATATTCAGGACTGATTTCCTAAGATGGACTGGTTGGATCTCCTTGCTGTACAAGGGTTTCTCAAGAGTCTTCTCCAACATCACAGTTCAAAAGCATCAATTCTTCAGCCCTCAACTTTCTTTATAGTCCAACTTTCACATCCATTCATGACTACTGGTGAAACCATAGCTTTGACTAGATGGACCTTCATTGGCAAATAATGCTTCTGCTTTTTAACATGCTGTCTAAGTTGGCCATAACTTTTCTTTCAGGGAGCAAACGTCTTTTAATTTCATGGCCGCAGTCACCATCCTCAGTGATTTTGGAAACCATGTAAATAAAGCCTCTCACTTTTCCATTGTTTCCCCATCTATTTGCATGAAGTGATGGGGCCAGATGCCATGCTCTTAGTTTTATGAATGTTGAGTTTTAAGCCAACCTTTTCACTTTCCTCTTTCACTTTCAAAAAGAGGCTCTTTAGTTCTACTTTACTTTGTGCCATGAGTGGTGTCATCTGCATTTCAGAGGTTATTGATATTTCTCTCAGTAATCTTGATTCCAGCCTGTGCTTCTTCTAGCACAGCATTTCTCATGATGTTCTCTGCATATACGTTAAATTGTCAGGTGACAATATACAGCCTTGATATACTCCTTTTACTATTTGGAACCAGTCTGTTCCATGTCAGGTTCTAACTTTTTGACCTGTATACAGGTTTCTCAAGAGGCATGTCAGGTGGTGTGGTATTCCCATCTCTTTTAGAATTTTCCACAGTTTGTTGTGATCCACACAGTCAAAGGCTTTGGCATAGTCAATAAAAAAGAAGTAGATGTTTTCCTGGAACTCCCTTGCTTTTTCAATGATGTAACAGATGTTGACAGTTTGATCTCTAGATCCTCTGCTGTTTCTAAATCCAGCTTGAACATCTGGAAGTTCACGGTTCATGTACTGTTGAAGCCTGGCTTGGAGGATTTTGAGGATTACTTTGCTAGCATCTGAGATGAGTGCAATTGTATTGTAGTTTGAACATTCTTTGGCATTGCTTTTCTTTGGAATTGGAATGAAAACGGACCTTTTCCAGTCCTGTGCCCACTGTTGAGTTTTTTAAATTTGCTGGCATATTGAGTGCAGAACTTTCACAGCATCATCTTGTAGGACTTGAAATAGCTCAAGTGGAATTTCATCACCTGCACTATCTTGTTCTTAGTGATGCTTCCTAAGGCCCACTTGACTTCACATCCCAGGATATCTGTAATGTCTTTTGGATGGCCTTTGTCCTTTTAAAGGCCACTTTATATATCCTGAAAACTAAGAGTTATAGTTTATCTAGTTGCTTGAGATAAGAAATCTTCCTGATGGGGAAATGTATATTGAATAGAACAAGAATGATTAACTAAACAGATTATATTTCTTTTGTTAACTATGACAGAGAGTTGGGAAGGAATAAAAGAGGTAGAAAATCAATAAAAGTGGGTATATTCATCAGTATGGAGGATATGAAAAAGAAGCAAGCATATCTGCTTCTGCAGTTATGATAGTCCACTACAGGTTCCTAAAGCTCCTGCATTACCTAAAATATATACCTTAATACTTATAAAGCCTAACTGGCAGAGGAAATATAGAATGGTAGAATGGTTCTCTTCTCTCCTAATGTTTTTGGTTAACCTTGCAATAAATATGAGATGTGTAAAATAAGACCATTTGATAACATCCCTACCACTTCAAGCAATCTTAAACATCAGGAAACAAATATTTTTGCAAAGTATAGAGTATCAGTTTAGGTTTTGATCATGTTGTTCTATGGTTAATCTGAACAAGTAAGACTAAATTACAAGAAATAAATTGTGGGAACTTTGGAGAAAATGATCATAGGGACACTGTAGATGTTGGAATTAGTTCTTCCTCATGTGGAGTAGACAGGGCTTCACTTGTAGCCCAGATGGTAAAAAATCTGCATGAAATTCAGGAGACACAGGTTCAAGTCCCGGATGGGGAAGATTCCCTGGAGAAGGGAATGGCAACCCACTCCAGTATTCTTGTCTGGAGAATTCTATGGACAGAGGAACCTGGCAGGCTACAATACATGGGGTCACACAGAGTCGGAAATGACTGAGAGACTACGCACACACAGCATGGAGCGGAAATGGAGGAATCCTGGTGAGAAGAGTGCATATCCTCTGAAATTAAGGAATGAGTGACAGGATTTCATCATAAAAAGTAGGGGTGAGCGGGAATCACAGAAACAGAAGAAAATGTACAGAATGACAAGGTATAAGAGTGAATGATATATTCAGATAGCTAAAAATTACTTGTAGAGTTTAAAGAACCAACGTTTGAATATAATGAGGACATGTTATCAGTTAAGCAGATAAAATCACATGAAATAATCATAACTTTTTAAAAGTAATTTCTTACTCTTTGAGATAGTTATACCTATAACTTGAATTTCCCATGTAGAGGATATTTCTTCAGGAATATTATAATGTCATATAATATCATGTCATGTCACAACATTCATAATAACAGTATCTCACTTGTTTTGGGAATACTAGTAGATGATCTACATTGTCTGCCCAAATCTACTGTAGTATTACTCTGTTGGACTTGAGCTAAGTAATAAATTAAATGCAGCATTTTAATATAATATGGTCTCTATAAAAATATCATACCAAATCTAAACAAACCTCAAAAGATTTAATCAGATTATATTCTGTCATGTACCAATACTGTAAGATGCATTGTTGAATGATATGGAATTCTGTCTTGCATAAATTCTACATGAAACCAAATTTTTCTAAGAAAATTCATCTTAAGACATCAGGAATATCCTGGAAGAATCTGCAGTATGAAGTATTTTGAGTTTGATATACATTGCTATTTAAAATTCCAGCCTTTGTATGTGGATAAAACTGGTTCAAACTAGTTTAACCTTCATAAAAAGAGATAATGATGAATTTGTGTCTTTATGCAACTAAGGTGTAAGGAAATGTTTAGCAGTAAGAAAGATTTTAATTTATTTCTTCAGGTTCTCTAAATGAAAATGAAAGAAGAATGAATTTGGAAATTTGCCCCAGCAAAAAAGGATATCAGTTTATGAGCTGAAGAAATGACAGTGTTAAATAATCTGCTCCATAAACAAAACAAAGAAACAAAGAGTTCCCTGCAGGGAGATTGTATCTGTTGATAATTATTAGCTTAAATAGAAGAAACATAAATTTATTTAAAGGTGATTGCATATGGGAATTTCATATTTGAAATGTATATGTTAAATTTATACTTGATATTATATTATAGTTGATATTGCTTCACTTCCTTTGATAACTATTTTCAGCTGCCAAGCAAGCACTCTGGACTTTTAAAATCTTGTGTATTGCATTGTATTTTAAAATGTGTATTGATATTGGAAGCAACTTTAATATGTAGTTATGAATTTGGAGTCAAAATTTTCCTGCAATCATATTAAAGTCATTAAATGATAACTATTATATTGAGAAAACAAATACCTTAGGAGAAGAAAAAAAAATCCATTTCTAAAAGGAAATCCATATTTCTTCCTCATTCTTTGGGAAAATAGGTAAAAATAATAGGATAAAGTGAGGGGGTGTTTGCATAACTTATGTGTTTAGAATGTTTATATATATATATATATATATATATATATATATAT
>SJYW01019730.1:164915-179549 GCA_006410735.1 Raphicerus campestris | reverse complement strand
TGAAAAGACCCTAATGCTGGGAAAGATTGAAGGCAGGAGGAGAAGGGGATGACAAAGGATAAGATCGTTGGATGGCATCACCAACTCAATGGACATGAGTTAGAGTAAGCTCCAGGAGTTGGTGATGGACAGGAAGGCCCGATGTGCTGCAGTCCATGGGGTGACAAAGAGTCAGACTCAACTGAGTAACTGAACTGAACTGATGGATCAATGGACCATTTGTAAGACTAATTAACAAATAGATTCAAACATTTCAAACTTGAGATTCATGCTCCAAAGCCGGCTCACACTTTAAATAGCCTATTACCCTTCTTTTGTGTATGCTTGGTCACTCAGTCGTGTCTGACTCTTTGCAACCTCTTGGACTGTAGCCCGCCAGACTCCTCTGTCCACGGAAATCCCCAGGCAAGAATACTGGAGTAAATAGCCATTCCCTCTTCTAGGGGATCTTCCTGACCCAGGGATCAAACCCACAACTCTTCTGTATCCTGAATTGCAAGCAGATTCTTTACCATCTGAGCCACCAGGGAAGCCCGTATCCTTCTTAGCCAGCTGATAATATATTTTCAGTGGCAACAGTTTGACAATCCAGGAGCAATGCTGACAAGGAGCCATTGTCTGAGAAGTTACTCCTACAAAGATTACATCTGCTAGATCAGTTGGATTTACAAGAACCCAAAACTTCTCAATAGAGTTTATTAATATAATCTCTAACACTACTTGCCTTCAAATTACCATTGTTAACCTGTTAGAACATGATAAATATCTTTAAATTTGAATATATATTTTTCTAGACAAATTTCACTGTCCAAGAGCATGATTATTGGGACTTCCTTGGCAGTTCAGTGGTTAAGACATCGTATTTCCACGCAGGGGGTGAGGGTTCGATCCCTGGTTAGGGAACTAAGACCCCACATTCCACGCAGCACAGCCAAACAAACAAACAAACAAACAAAACATGATTATTAAGGATCCACAATTGCTTTAGAATGAAAATATAATTTAGCTTCCCATGTTTGAGATTACTTAAACCATAACTATCAGGCAAAGTCATTCACCCTATATGTTTATTGGAATTCCTGCGTGTCTGCAGGCTAGCAGTGTGGACCAGAGTCCCATCACTAACTTGAGAAGCTGACAACCCCTCTGGGCCTCCATTTCCTAATCTACAGAACAGAGAGCATCACAAGCATGTCAGTCACCTTACAGGGTCTAATATAAGAATTATACACAATTTAGACCACTATTTTACCTGAAGAAGGGTGAAAGGATTTAGAATGCTTATATATATATATATATATATGGGCTTCCCTTGTAGGTCAGTAAGTAAAGAATCTGCCTGCAGTGCAGAAGGCCAGGGTTTGATCCCTGGGTTGGGAAGATCCCCTGGAGAAGGAAATGGCAACCCACTCCAGAATCCTTGCCTGGGAAATCTCATGGACAGAGGAGCCTGGTGGGCTGCAGTCCATGGGGTCGCAAAGAGTTGGGCACGACTGAGCAATTAACACTTACTTACTTATGTAAAAATATATAAACAATTTTCGAGAGGACCTGAGGAAGAGAAGTTAATGACAAGTTAAGTTAAAGACAGTTAATGCCAAGATTGAATCATTTTATTTCTGAAAATGAGCAAGAATTAGGTTGCAATGTGACATTGGCTTCCAGAGCCTGAATTTAGGAGAGATCTAACAAATGACAGAGTCTCTGGGCTAGTCAAGCTGAGATAAAGGAATCTGACTTGATTACATACAGCCAGCAACTCAATGAGTTAACAAATCTAAGTGTAAAAGTGACTGCATTTACTGACAGGGCACCAGACTATTGCTTTTCTGAAAAGAGGAAACTAAGATAGACTGAAGTTTGAAGACAAAGGACAATGACAAGGAGACCCAAGATAAGCCAGATAAAGTTTTATATTTAGTGCTATGTTCTAAAAAATTGCTGGAGACTTGAGTTTACAGGATCTTTTATTTTCTTTATTTTTTTCTTACTATATATCAGTAGGTGTGTCAGAGTTTCAATAGAAATGGTAATCCTTAGGAAAAACTTTACATGATTATAATAGAGTAAACAAATTAAATTCATGCATTGAATTCATGCAATGAATTGCAAAAATGAAATTAAAATCATAATCTAACAAAGAAAATGAGAAAAAAGAAAGCATTAGTTGATTTGTAATTAATCACAAAATTATTTCTTGAAAAAGAAAGTATATTAAAGTTTAACCAGCGTGACATATTTTGTGTATTCACAGATCTGGGAAGGATGACTTCCCTAAGGACAGTAGCTCAGTGCTAACCTACCACTCGTATCCCCTGGGCTTCCTGGAGAATTTTGTGTGACCTTTAGTTAGATCTCATATCTGCTAAGGAACAACTTTTAAAAAATTTTCTCTTGGGTTGTGTCTGAATAAAGGTTTTGCTATAATTAAACAAGAGCTACAGGGGAAAGAGGATGTAGGAATGCTAATGAGGTTTTTAAAAGAAATGCTTTGGGATTTATCAATTTGGTAGTTAAATTATTGATGAGAATGATTTCACTAATCGAAAATCAGATTTAAGTGTATTTTCAAAGTTCAATTATGTTCAGTCAATTTGCCTTTTAATTAAAAATAAACAAATGATCTGGGCTTCTTTGGTTTTATATGGAAAGCGATTATTAATAAAATGTAATTTATGACTTTCCAAAGGTGGATTACTTTTATACATGTCCTTCTTTAGCAAAGTAAACTAATAAACACGGCACTCAAAGGGGTGCATGTCATTTTCACTCTGAAGTGATAACTCAATAATGTATGTATAGAGAATCTATTAGTAGACATTTCAAAAAATCTTTGAAAAAATTTGTATCAGTATACCAAAAAGATCAAAATAGATTAACATTTTACATATCTTTAAAAAATATCTTTCATTTTATTTTGCATATATCCAACCTCATTTAGTATGCATTATATTTATTGAAAATTTTATTTATTTATATACAAGTGTAAAGGTAAAGTTCAATTTACAACTGGCTATACAATACATTTCCTGGTAAAATATTTATTTTAAAATTTTAATAACATTAATTTAACATTTAATGCTTACTGGGTGATGCATTGTGTATATTTATAGTGGCTGAACTCTAATATTTATGTAGTTAATTGACATTTAAGCAAAAATATCCATACATGGGGTATCATTTTTCTAATAAATATTTTTCTACTTTTTCCTGATGTCCTTGTACAATTTACTGTGCTCTATAAACTTATATTTCTTTAGATGGAAGATGGAGATAATACTATTAGGTTACATGGATACTGAGCTATTGGAATTAAATGAAACAATGCTTTAGCTAACATTATCATCACCTCTTCCCTTTTTTTTTCCTTTGGTGAAACTTTCTTCTATTCAGTTTCTGATTCCAAACTACGAGTTTCGTTTATTTTACTTAAATTCCTGATCTCTTTAACAATTTTATTGTTTCTACTCCTCTAGAATTAGTATTTTTCTTAACCCACCATTCAATTCAATTGTTCTTTTAAAAACCTTGTTTAATAACCTCAGTACAATAAAGATTAATCTGTCTTTCACGGATTAGGAGCTTTCTAAATAGACAAGTTTCCCTAAGATATGTGTATTTATTTATATGCAATTCAGTAAATAACTGAATTACTCTAAATAATAGTCTTTATTATTGTTTTTTAAAATTTGCTTGACATTTTGTTAAACTGAAGTCTGATTTTTATTCCAGTTTTTTAAATCCTTAGTTTGAATATTTCTCAATGCTGGAAGAGATAACTCCAAATATAAATATCTAAATGGAAGAACCTATCAGCAACTTTCATACTTTATCTTGATCATCAGCATCAAATCATATTCACCATTTAAGATTTAATTTTTTGAAATTCCACAAGAATCCATTTTTAATTTCATCAAAATTTATATATTTCGTGTTAAAAATCACTTATTTTTTTCAAGCAATCACAATGCTCTGCATTTATATATATATATTTTACAAATGGTTTTATAACTGTTTGTTTTTGGAAGATTTTAACAGGAACGTCGCTCTTCAAATTTTTGTGTTTTTTTAAGTGTGCAGATACAGGTTTCTTTAATGAATTGTGTACACATGCCATTTCTAAGAACTCAGTAGCATAACAAAGAAAATATTTTCAAATATCTGTTTTCTAAATACTCTTTACTTGTTTTACACAGTTCTTTTTCTTTTTACTATAAATTTATTTATTTTAATTGGAGACTAATTACTTTACAATATTTTATTGGTTTTTACATACATCAAAAAAAAAAAAAACACCAATACAGTATACTAACACATATATAAGGGATTTAGAAAGATGGTAATGATAACCTTGTATGCTAGACAGCAAAAGATACACAGATGTATAGAACAGTCTTTTGGACTCTGTGGGAGAGGGAGAGGGTGGGATGATTTGGGAGAATGGCATTAAAACATATATAATATCATATATGAAACAAATTGCCAGTCCAGGTTTGATGCATGATACTGGATGCTTGGGGCTGGTGCACTGGGATGACTCACACACAGTTCTTTTCAACAGTATTTATCTTCTGATTCTGTTAAAATGCTCCTTTTTTCCCCTTACATATACAGATTAAATATGCTTTTTTAATAAGTGCTGATGGATAAAATATTTTTAAAATACACTGCCTTTTAAATGACTTTTAGAGCANGACTCACACACAGTTCTTTTCAACAGTATTTATCTTCTGATTCTGTTAAAATGCTCCTTTTTTCCCCTTACATATACAGATTAAATATGCTTTTTTAATAAGTGCTGATGGATAAAATATTTTTAAAATACACTGCCTTTTAAGTGACTTTTAGAGCAAAAATGGCAACCCACTCCAGTACTCTTGCCTGGAAAATCCCATGGACAGAGGAGCCTGGTAGGCTACAGTCCATGGGGTCGGGAAAGGCTGGACATGATTGAATGACTTCACTTAATTTTCACTTTCATGCTTTGGAGAAGGAAATAGCAACCCATTCCAGTGTTCTTGCCTGGAGAATCCCAGGGACAGAGGAGTCTGGTGGGCTGCTGTCTGTGGGGTTGCACAGAGTCAGACACGAATGATGCAACTTGGCAGCAGCAGCAGCAGCAGAGCAAAAATGATAGGGCAATACATTTGGGTCTCTTTTCTTTTGTACAAAGAAAGAAGTAGAATCTGTATTCAAATTCTATGAACTATTTACTCTTCCATCTTGATAACTGATACATTCTCAACATTTTTTGTGTATGTGGAAAAAATATTTCTCAGTCAAATTATTACCTTTTAGCAAGTCAAAGATTTAACTGTATTTTAAATTTTTAAAATACGGTTAGATAACGGTATAATGTTATTTATGTCAATAACATTTATGCAAATTCTTGCAACAACTTTGAGTATTGTCCTATGACTAATGCAATAAATGAATTTCAAATCTAATATTCTCATTAAATATAGTAGATATCAATCCATATTTATGTTCTAGATAATACTTTTCTGAATTTTTGAGCAACTCAGTTTTATATCTGATTAAATTATGATTGTTTTCACTTGAAAATTAAAATGATAGTCAATGCTATCATTTTCTTGGTGTTTGTTTGGAACTGTGAAAGTGTTAGTCGCTCAGTTTTGCCTGACTCTTTGCAACCCCATGAACTTTAGCTTGCCAGGTTCTTCTGTCCATGGAATTCTCCAGGCAAGAATACTGGAGTGGATTGCCATTCCCTTCCCCAGGTATGCTTCCAACCCAAGGTCTGAACTTGGGTCTCCTGCATTGCAGGCAGATTCTGTATGGTCTGAGCCACCAGGGAAGCTTATGCTTGCATAATTGGTCTTGTGTCAATACGGATTTTAGGAAGGGAAGTAGGAAGCTTTCAAACAGCTTATCGAATTTGTATTTGTTAGTTTCATTGAAGCTAAATGGAGTAATTTGCAAACTGTTTAACTATTTAATCTCTAAGTAGTGTCTGACTCTTCTGAGACCCAATGGACTGTAGCCTGCCAGGCTCTTCTATCCATGGGATTTCCCAGGCAAGAATACTGAAGTTGGTTGCCATTTCCTTCTCCAGGGCATCTTTCAGACACAGAGATTGAACCCACTTCTACTTTGGCAGATGGATTCTTTACCACGGCTTCCCTGGTAACTCAGCAGGTAAAGAATCCACCTACAATGTAGGAGACCCTGGTTCAATTCCTAGGTTGGGAAGTTTCCTAGGAGAAGGGATAGGCTACCTATTCCAGTATTTGGGGGCTTTCCAGGTAGGTCCGATGGTAAAGAATCTGCCCACAGTGCTGTAGACTTGGGTTCCACCCCTGGATTTGGAAGATCTCCTGGAGGAGGAAATGACAACCCACTCCAGCATTCCTGCCTGGAGAATCCCCATGGACAGAGGAGACCAGCAGGCTACAGTTCATTAGGGTCCCAAAGAGTGGGACATGACTGAGTGACTAAGGACCTGGGAACACGTAAATTGCAATAAACTGCCATAAAATGAAAGCAAAATGGTGAGCTTCTAAGTCCTTGTCTCCTGTAAAGGTAAACTTTTTTTTCTGCATACATAACCTATCCTTTAACATATGGCCACCTGATCTATAAAAAAAAATGACCATAGCTGAATATTAGCAAAGCTTAATTTCTTTCCTTAGGTAAAAATGAATGTAAATAACCATCTTGTTCCTTTTCCTGCTTTTGACTTGGTTATACACAAGTGTTCCCTTTTGTGTTCATCCCTCTTAGGAGGTCACAGATCTAGAAGAGAGATTAAGGTGAATTTTGAGATGAAGGGTCATTCCTTCAAACACAATAGTCTTTGCTAGGGATCATTTGTGTGCCTATTTATTTTTTTACATAGTTTGAAAATTTTTATTGATTGTATCCTTTATTTATTTATTTTTTTTAGAGGCATGCACACAGAGCCCTTGTTGTCAACAGAAAAAGAGCAATGCAAGAAGTAGTGGGTGTGCATTTATGTAGCACACAACGCAATGTGAGTGCTTGATAAATGTTAGATGATGGTTACAAAAATTGTCAATTTAATTACATATTTCTTGAATTAATATCATCTTAACCCACCTTCTTTTTAAATACTGTTTTCAACTTCTTGGAAGAGGAAACATATTCTGTGGAAGTTTTCTCTAAGTATGAAGGGAAATGTCAACTGGATGTTTAAGATTTTATTGATGATCTGTGTTTATTATGTTTGTAATACTCTTTAATAATGTTGAGAAAAAAGTAAAATAAAAGATTGTCTTTATAGCCAGCATGAACTTCTAGAAATATTTGAAGATCTGAAGATTCATATTATAAGAAGAAGGAATCAAGTAGAAAACACTCTAGTAAAATACTCTAGTGGAAATAATACTGAATATTGGTGATTTATGATTTTCTGTTACATTAAAAATTGTGTTTTTTTCTCTGTGATATTCAGCTCTTGGAGTAGAACGTTCTAGTAGAAATAATACTGAATGTTTATGTTTTATGCCTTTGTGTTTTTGTTTAAAAAATGTGGGGTTTCTCTGTGATATTCAGCTCTTGGTGTAGTGACAGTTTCCTAATCTCACCGTCTTTTTGTACGAATCATTGCAGTGCCCACTGGGCACCTAAACACAATATGGTAGAGTTATGTTACATACCTATGAACACAGATTGCTTTACTTTGACATTGCTATCCTTTATTACATTTTCCACGAGTCTCCTCACATAGAACTGATAAAGAAAGCTAACATTTTATTATGTTCAGTATTACTTTAGATTGATCCCTCATTATCTTAGCTTTGGTTTATTACTTTCTTAGACTCTATATGCTGTTTTCCCACAAGGGATTGTTGTTCAACACTATATAAATATGGGGCTTCCTTGGTGGCTCAGTGGTAAAGAATATATCTGCCAGTGCAGGAGACACAGTAAGAAAGATGGCCTGGAGAAGGAAATGGCAGCCTACTTCGTTATTCTTGCATAGAAAATTCTATGGCCAGAGGGTTCTGGTGGGTTGCAGTTCACGGGGTCACAAAAAGTCAGATAAGATTTAGCACTTAACAACAATAACAACAACAATGTAACCATAGCACATGCTTAAACTCTGTAGGTATAGTTCTCTATAGAATGTGGAGACAATTTTTATCTATTGATGGGGCTATCTCAAAGCTTGAAAATTGTTTTAATGATCTACAATCATATTGCTCCCAGAAACAAGGACATCTAGAATAATGTGAACATGTACACATATATTCATTTCCTTCTCCAGGGGATCTTCTTGACTGATGGATTGAACCTGGGTCTCCTGTATTAGAGGCAGATTCTTTACCATTTGAGCCATCAGGAAATGACATATATATATATATATATATATATATGCATATAAATATAAGCTGAATGAAAAAATATTTTACATTATTTTTTAAATTGGTAATGATTAGCTATTGTTGGTNCCTACCTGTTTTTGTAGCCGATGATCTGCTTTGCTGGATGCCTGATGTCCTCTGCCAGCATTCAGAAGTTGTTTTGTGGAGTTTATTCAGCTTGAAATGTTCTTTTGATGAAGTAGCGAGGGAGAGAGTGTTCTCCCCGTCCTATTCCTCCGCCATCTTCCATAATGGTGGTATTATCTTTTAATGGGGAAATTTTTATGACCAATTTAAAAAATAATGTAAGGTGTATATTTATTCAGCCAATTTCTATATATATAAAAATATTCATGCATACATATAAACTTGCTGGCCAGCTTGAACATAAATAAATAATGATAATAATAAAGTTTAAGGCATTTTATAAGACAAATCAGATAATACATCTAAAGAAAGTAGAACAGTTTGGGGAATGATAATGCAAAATAAATGTTAGCTATTAACGGTAATACTTTAATGGTTTATTTATATTCACATCTCTTTTTATCTAAAGGGGATCATTGTATGTCTACAATAGGATTCATTGGTGGCTCAGTGGTAAAGAAACTGCTTACCATGCAGGAGATCTGGGTTCATTTCCTGGGTCAGGAAGATTCCCTGGAGGAAGGTATGGCAACCCACTCCATAGGTATGGCAACTCTCTCTTGCCTAGAGAATCCCATGGACAGAGGAGCCAGATAGGCTGTAGTCCATTGGGTCTCACAAAGTCAGATACCACTGAAGCAACTAAGTGGCAAATATATATATATATATATAATAAAATATTTACTAACAATAATATTTATCTAATAATAACTTCATGTATATTAATCTGAATGTAGAGTTCCAAAGAATAGTGAGGAGAGATAAGAAAGCCTCTTTAAGTGAACAAAGCAAAGAAATAGAGGAAAACAATAGAATGGGAAAGACTAGAGATATCTTCAAGAAAATTAGAGATACCAAGGAAACATTTCATAAAGATGGGCACAATAAAGAAAAAGCACAGAAATAAAAGCAAAGATATTAAGAAGTGATGGCAAGAATACACAGAGCTGTACAAAAAAAGGTTATAATGACCTGGATAATTATGATGGTGTGATCACTCACCTAGAGCCAGACATCCTGGAGTGTGAAGTAAAGGGGAGCTTAGGAAGCATTACTATTAACAAAGTTAATGGAGGTGATGGAATTCCAGTTGAGCTATTTCAAGTTATAAAAGATGATTCTATTAAAGTAACACACTCTCAGTTTTCATTCTAGTTCCAAGAAGGGCAATGCCAAAGAATATTTAAACTATGGCACAACTGTCTGCATTTAACATGCTAGCAAGGTAATGCCCCAAATCCTTCAAGCTAGGCCTCGACAATACATGAACTGAGAACTTCCAGATGTACAAGCTGTATTTAGAAAAGACAGAGGAACCAGAGATCAAATTGTCAACATCTGTTGGATCATAGAAAAAGCAAGGGAATTCCAGAAAATCATCTACTTCTGCTCTTTTGACTATGCTAAAGACTTTGACTGTGTATCACAACAAACTCAAAAACTCTTAAAAAAATGGGAATACTAGACTATCATTTCTACCTCCTGAGAAACATGTACACATATCAAGAAGCAACAATTAGAACTTGAAATGGAACAATAAATTGGTTCAAAATTGGGAAAGGAGTATGTCAAAGCTGTATATTGTCACACTGCTTATTTAACTTATATGCAGAGTGCACTATGCAAAATGTTTGGCTGGATGAAGCTCAAGCAGGAATCAAGATTTCTGGGAGATGTATCAATAACCTTACATATGCAGATGACATCACTCTAATGGCAGAAAGTGAAGAGGAACTAAAGAGCCTCTTGAAGAAAGTGAAAGAGGAGAGTGAAAAGCTAGCTTAAAACTCAACATCCAAAAAACTAAGACCATGAAATCCAGTCCCATCACTTCATGGCAAGTGGATGGCGAAATAGTGGCTGATTTTATTTTGGAGGGCACCAAAATCACTTCAGATGGTGATTGCAGCCATGAAATTAAAAGATGCTTATTCCTTGGAAGAAAAGTTATGACCAACCTAGATAGCATATTAAAAAGCAGAGACATTACTTTGCCAACAAAGGTCCGTCTCATCAAGGCTATCTTGATGTAACCATCATTTTCAACTAATAAAACTGAATTTTATGTACTGAATTGGCCAACTTGTTTCTAAACATCTTGCATTTAAGTCCCAGATCTTATTTTAATTTTCTAGTAAGAGTCCAAAATGTGATTCTCTTAATTTGTCTTTTAGCAAACACAATTTCATTCTGGTCTTTTTTTTTCTTTTCTTTTTTCATTCTATTCTTAAAAACCAGAAGGAAGAATTACATGACAGAATAATTGTGGTTCAGCAAAGTATGCTGATGATTAGATATCAATCAGCAGATTATTATTTTTTATTCTTTGAACCAATTGTATCATTTCTGTGTTACCTTCATTTAGTGCAAACTTGCTTTGAAGTCATGTAGGTGAATTCCACAATGATGATTTATGATGTTTGTTTGACTTGTTTTGGGCATAGAACTGATAGAAAAGGTAATAGCTTGTTATATACAGTGGAATATTTTAACTTATCCTCATTTAATTGATTTTTCTGTGTTATTTTTATGATGAGAAATGTAAGTTGTGAATGAGTGAGTATAAGAAAGGATGAATTCAACTGAACAATATTTGGAGGAATTTGGTTTATACTTTAAAGAAAAAGCAATATCAGTTAATTCAAAGAGGGACATGGCTTTCTAAGAAAATGTAAGGGAAAATATATCACTGTAAGAGAACTGATACAAGGAAAAAAATATTGTCATGAGTTTTATTTGGAGTTGATCTGAAGGCTAAGTTTGGTATAATTATATACCAAGAAGTGACATGTAAGGATGATTTAACAAGGTGAAATAGAGGAAGGGTTGATTATGTGAGAGATAGTGAGTTGATAGACTTTTAAAATTGTATATGCAGAAATAGTAAAATGCCACATTTGTACATTTCTTCACATTTCCATATAATTTAAAAACTGAATGCAGTCAGGAGATTAGTCAGGGAAACATTAATGATTAATTCTCCTAATTTTAAATCGGGAAACAGTGAGTTTCACAGAGATTGAGACTTCCAGAACCCACTGCCTGAATTGTCAGAACTGAAATTAAAACCATAGACTTTCAGGACTAATGAAATATTCTTTCCATCACATCCAGCTGCCTCCTTGAAATAGTAAATTTCTTGCCCTGTCTTCAAATTATAGCATCAGTGGGAATCTGGACTCCTAGTCATTTTATAATTTCTAAGGTAGGAGCTGATATGAAGAAAATCAAGGAAACTAATGGCCAGTTTTCTCAGCATGGCATACTGTAAACAATTTCTTAAAGTAGATAAATGTACATAGTTTATACTCTTACTGAAAACTTTAAGAAAGAAAGAAAATAGCAAGCTTGTACAGCCTTAGCAATTTTTATTCCTTTCTACTTCTCTGCCTCATATGTCATCTTAGCTTGGAAATCAATAAAAAGGATTCTCTTTTAAATCCATTTATGTTCAGATTCAACTCTGAATTCAACAAGTGCTTCAAAAAGACAAACTAACCTAGTTTTCTAGACCCTATGAATTTGCTCTGCTGGATATAGATGCCATTTTAGATTCGTGTATGTCCCAAAGCTTATTTCTGAACATAGTTTCTTTTTTAATACAATCTCCATCTTTCTTCTCTTATCCTTGCTGACATTTCATTTCAATCAGGGTTGAGACCTCGTCTTCAATCTTTTTGAATCAACTTTTGATAGATCTAGGTGGTTTGTTAACAGCAGCAGCACCTATTAAGAACAGCAGTGTCTGTCAGTCTTTGATTTTTCCCTACAGGTCATTGTTTATCTTATTCCTGTCTATTTTACAGACTTCAGTAAATTTAAAAAATATATTTAAAAGCCAATTTACCATTTTGAAAAGTGATAGTTTTCCTTTGTTGTTGTTGTTTTTGTTATATTCAAGGACACAGTTATATTTTGATGAAAGTTTTCCTGTTTTATCTTCTAACATCATCAGCAAAATGAAGAAGAATGTTCACAGTGTGTAACCAATACACTGGAACTGTGTTAAAATTTTTAGAAGATATATTATTCTTTTTAAGTCCAATAATGAAATTTTTGATGAACAAGTACTTTTTTAGTAACTGTTTTTAAGAGAATTATGTTGAACAGAGTTCAATATTCTGTACTGTCCCTGACAATGTAGAGTAGATGAATTAATAAATTATAGAATTTTCTCCAGAAATGTATTAACTGAAGCTGTCATTTAATGACAGAATGTTATTTTTTGTGTGTGTTTAGAAGAAATAACATCACTAGTCTCAAGAATTTAAGAATAAATTCCAGGGCCATTTTTCTATGGAAAATTGGTGTACAAGAAAAAGATATAACCTTATACTAAGTGTGAGACTAGTTAAACATGAAGAATACATTTTAGATTAAAAGACCATGAGCGATGAACATGGCCTGGGGCTAACGAGTGTTTGCTTGGAAATTATAATTTAAAAGAGGATAAGAATACCAAAAAGGGAAAAGTTTAAAGAGTTTTTGTTGATGGTAGTGGAAGAGTATATTTTTGGGGGTGGTAAAGACAAAACTGACTGGATTAGAGCAGATGGTGTATCCTGAGTCATAATTTCAAAGAATACTCAGAGGTTTGTGGAATCTGATTATGTGAAGGGTGAGCAAGTATGACTTGCTCATTAGCCAACATAGAACCTGAATTTTTGCTATTTTTAATATAATCACTAAGCACTGAAATCCAGAAAAATACTGTAGCATCCAGAATAGGGAACTGAAAATTGTGAAATGGAACAAAATAAAATAATCAGAATTAGAGCTTTATATTTTATATTTTTTCCGTCTACATTTATAATCATATAATACAATTTGCTAAGAAATATTCACAGCTTTGAATCAGCACAGCAGACAATTTAAAAATATTAATGATAAACAAGGAAATAATTAAATTTCAAATAATATAAAGAAAACTTTCTTCACCTATAAGATTATTTCAAACAACTTAAGTAAAGTCCACATTATTATAAACCACATTACTGCATATGAGCTTCCTTGGTAGCTCAGCTGATAAAGACTCCACCTGCAATGGATGCCTGTAGGAGACCCTGGTTGGATTCCTGGGTCAGGAAGCTGCCAGGGAGAAGTGAGAGGCTACACATTCCAGTATTCTTGAGTTTCCTTTGTGGCTCTGGGAAAGAATCTGCCTGCAGTGAGGGAGACCTGGGTTCTATCTCTGGTTGGGAAGATCACCTGGAGGAGGGCATGGCAACCCTCTCCAGTATTTTTGCCTGGAGAATCTCCATGGACAGAGGAGCCTGGCAAACTAAAGTCCATTGGAGTCTCAAAGAATGGGACATAATTTGCCTATTATGAAATAATATAATAATTTGTTACTGGAGTGTCAAAGAATGAGATTTGATTTGCATATTATTAAATTATGCAAATACAGAAATGTCATTAAAACGAGATTAATGCTCAAATCTTANCTCTCCAGTATTTTTGCCTGGAGAATCTCCATGGACAGAGGAGCCTGGCAAACTAAAGTCCATTGGAGTCTCAAAGAATGGAACATAATTTGCCTATTATGAAATAATATAATAATTTGTATACTGGAGTGTCAAAGAATGAGACTTGATTTGCATATTATTAAATTATGCAAATACAGAAATGTCATTAAAATGAGATTAATGCTCAAATCTTATACTATTAATAATATATTAGCTGGAAAAAAGAAATAATTCTTCTTTAAGGCAGAAGATGGCAAATAGGAAAAATATTTCCATTTACTTAACTAAACATATAATACTATGTTTAAAAACTTTTTGGTTTGTAATTCAATTCTGAAGACAGTGAAAATAAAATTTTTAGAAGATTTAAACTGAATTTGAAATATCAAATTACTTCATATGAAATATCCTATGACTTCTTATATTTTTGTAATAAACTTGTAAAAATTAAAGCTACAAAACAACTGATAGCTAGTCATAGTAGGAATAAATAGAAAGAGCAATGAAAGGAGAACTCAACTTCATTTCTTAGTATGCACATACAAATATAGCACCATGGGAAGCTGAAGCAGAAAATGAATTAATGAAGGAAACACGGTTCAAATATTACTCTACACATCAATGAAAAATTTTATATATTAAAATTATGGTTTATCAAGTCAGAAGGGAAAATA
>SJYW01019730.1:124532-159443 GCA_006410735.1 Raphicerus campestris | reverse complement strand
GCCAAATAAAGTAAAGTAATGCTCAAAATTCTCCAAGCAAGTCTTCAGCAATACGTGAACCATGAACTTCCAGATGTTCAAGCTGGTTTTACAAAAGGCAGAGGAACCAGGGATCAAATTGTCAAAATCTGCTGGATCATCAAAAAGGCAAGAGAGTTCCAGAAAAATATCTATTTTTGCTTTATTGATTATGCCAATGCCTTTGACTGTGTGGATCACAATAAACTGTGGAAAATTCTGAAAGAGATGGAAATACCAGACCACCTGACCTGCCTCTTGAGAAACCAATATGCAGGTCAGGAAGGAACAGTTGGAACAAAAGACTGGTTCCAAATAGGAAAAGGAGTACGTCAAGGCTGTATATTGTTACCCTGCTTATTTAACTTATATGCAGAGTATATAATGAGAAATGCTGGACTAGAGGAAGCACAAGCTGGAATCAAGATTACCGGGAGAAATATCAATAACCTCAGATATGCAGATGACACCAACCTTACAGCCAAAAGTGAAGAGGAACTAAAAAGCCACTTGATGAAAGTGAAAGAGGAGAGTGAAAAAGTTGGCTTAAAGCTCAACATTCAGAAAACGAAGATGATGGCATCCAGTCCCATCACTTCATGGGAAATAGATGGAGAAACAGTAGAAACAGTGTCAGACTTTATTTTTTGGGGCTCCAAAATCACTGCAGATGGTGATTGCAGCCATGAAATTAAGACACTTACTCCTTGGAAGAAAAATTATGACCAACCTAGATAGCATATTGAAAAGCAGAGACATTAATTAATTTGCCAACAAAGGTCCATCTAGCCAAGGCTATGGTTTATCCAGTAGTCATGTATGGATATGAGAGTTAAACTGTGAAGAAAGCTGAGTGCTGAAGAATTGATGCTTTTGAACTGTGGTGTTGAAGAAGACTCTTGAGAGTCCCTTGGACTGCATGGATATCCAACCAGTCCATTCTGAAGATCAGCCCTGGGATTTCTTTGGAAGGAATGATGCTAAAGCTGAAACTCCAGTACTTTGGCCACCTCGTGCAAAATGTTGAATCATTGGAAAAGACTCTGATGCTGGGAGGGATTGGGGGCAGGAGGAGAAGGGGACAACAGAGGATAAGATTGACAGATGGCATCACTGACTCGATGGAAATGAGTCTGAGTGAAATCCAGGAGTTGGTGACGGACAGGGAGGCCTGGCGTGCTGCGATTCATGAGTTTGCAAAGAGTTGGACACGACTGAGCAACTGAACTGAACTGAATTGAAAATAAAGTAAGCCACTGTTTGCACTGTTTCCCCATCTATTTCCCATGAAGTGATGGGACCAGATGCCATGATCTTAATTTCAGAATACTGAGCTTTAAGCCAAGTTTTACTCTCCTCTTTCACTTTCATTAAGGAGCTCTTTAGGTCTTCTTCACTTTCTGCATAACGGTGGTGTCATCTGCATATCTGAGGCTATTGGTATTTCTCCCACCAATCTGGATTCCAGCTTGTGCTTCTTCCAGCCCAGCGTTTCTCATGAAGTACTCTGCATATAAGTTAAATAAGCAGAGTGACAATATACAGCCTTGATGTACTCCTTTTCCTATTTGGAACCAGTTTGTTTTTCCATGTCCAGTTCTAACTGTTGCTCCCTGACCTGCATACATGTTTCTCAAGAGGCAGGTCACGTGGTCTGGTATTCTCATCTCTTTAAGGATTGTCCACAGTTTATTGTGATCCACAGAGTCAAAGGCTTTGGCATAGTGAATAAAGGAGAAATAGATGTTTTTCTGGAACTGAAGTAACAAAGAGTCAAACATGACTGAATGAGTGACTACATATGCATATTTTATGATTATATATGTAGTTGTAAATATATGTTTATATTCTTGAATACTTGTCAAGGAACCAAATATGCATTACTAGTGAAATAGTTAAATGAATAATGAAGGATAGTAATGGTAGTAATAGTTTATGTATATATATATAAATCCAGTATACACTCTTCTGTTAATTGTAAAATCAAGCCCCAAAATAAATTTATAGTATGAGTCATTATTAAATCCTTCTTAACTAATGATGCAGATAAAAAGTATGAGAAGATTCTTTCACTGCTGTTTTATCTATATATGCTATTCTATTCTACATATGTATATGCGTATATACATATATACCTAAGCAGAAAGGAGTTTTCAACTACTATTCTTTACACTTACATATTATTTAAAGTTTACATAATGAGTTTTCACTATTTTGGTACTTTTAATATTAAAAATGAGAGGCTTTTTAACAACTTAAAATTAAAGAATTATTTGTTACATATACCCATCATTTGTTGATATTAGCATGTTTTAGACAACTTTAGTCTTATAGGATAATATAGAGACATCTTTAAACCAAATTCTCATTTTCAGCATTTAGCTTTCATTTGCATGAAAGTCATATTTGTTGTACTTTCCAATATCTCTAAATCTGATTTTTGGTTGTTGATAGATGTTTCCAGAATGAATTGCAAGGTCGAATAAAATAAATTATTCAAATGTTGCCAAAGAGGAACAAAGAATATATCATTTTACTACATTACTCCAAGCTATCAAGTAATTTCAGGAAGTATCAAGGTGAATCAAGTTGAACTCTCTTGTTCTATTTACACAGTGTCCCAGAACATTCCTCAAGTTTCTTATCAGACTGTGGCAAATCAAAAATGAACATAGTGATTCTTCAGTGAAGGGCTTTATGTTCTTTATCCTACTCGTAACAATAATATGCTTTTTTTTTTTTCAGTCAAATGAAAGGATTATTGTGAAGAGGGAGGAATGATAGAGAGCTTCCAAATAAAAAAATTGTTATTGTCCCAATCACATTTTTTTCCTAGAGAAAAATGATGTCTTTATTTATTTTTGGCAGATAGTCAACATTATCCGCCAACTTTGGTGACTGTCAGTGCAGCAGGTGGGCAGATGGATTAGATGCTGGGGATCATTTAACAGACACGAGTTCAGGAAGAATAGGCAGCTGCTCTGAGACATACCCACACCACTTGAGGACTTCAGTGGAGAGAACAGTGACTTCATGGGTCTTCCTTTCTTGGCAAAAACTGTTATTTGGCATGGAAGGGGCAATTTCAATATGCTGATTGATGACTGTATCATGGAAACACATACATATTACAGAGGAAAGTTTTATCAATGGATTTCCAACACATTAATACAAATTTCTCAATGGACACATTTGTTAAAAAAAAATTATCTCTTAAATTTTGACTGGAAACTCTAAGATATCATCATTTGGATCAGTGTGACAACATGAGGGTGCAGATGATTTTTTTAAAAATCATAACTGTTTAGTCCCTCTTAATTTCCTATTTATGGTGCAGAGTTTGAACATATGAAAATGCAGATAAAATTTATCATTTCTTTTGTGTGATCAATTCCTAATTATTACTGGTTTTTAGATTGTTTTTATTATACACTGTAAACAGCTTTAGGAAAAGCATATTAAATTAAAAAAATGTGCATGTGTGTGTTCNCCCTCTTAATTTCCTATTTATGGTGCAGAGTTTGAACATATGAAAATGCAGATAAAATTTATCATTTCTTTTGTGTGATCAATTCCTAATTATTACTGGTTTTTAGATTATTTTTATTATACACTGTAAACAGCTTTAGGAAAAGATATTAAATTAAAAAAATGTGCATGTGTGTGTTCATGCTGAGTCTTGTCCAACTCTTTGTGACCCCATGGACTGTCACCCATGTGGCCCCTCTGTCCATAGGCTTTTTCAGCCACGAATACTGGAGTGGACTGCCATTTCCTTCTCCAGGGGATCTTCCCAGTCCAGGGATTGAACCTGGACATCTCTTGCGTCTCCAGCATTGTCAGGCAGATTCTTTACCACTAGTATCAAATGTCTCTACTTTGTGGAGCATTTAGAAATGGTGGAGGTACATGAAAACAAATGTACTAACAGCTTCTGTCACAGTTAGGGCTTTCCAAAACCAGTGTTTTAGGTCACGTTTTCAAAATATGAAAAGATGATCCAACAATAAAAGTAAGGAATTTGTGAATAAGCATTATGAAGACATCAAATTTTTAAAAACAATTAAAATTTAACAACCCACTGCATGTTAAACTGATGTAAAAAATCAAATTATTCTAATTTACAATATTATATTTTATATAAAAATTGAACTGAAAATCTTTCATCTCTACCACTCCAGTAAGATCATTCTTAGGATCACCAAACCTCAGCTTTACAATTGACTAGTCTATTTTCAATACTTTAACTTCTTACCCAAATAAATTAGCAGAACTCATTTCTTCCTTCTGAACAGGTAACAAAAGCAGATAGTGTGTGCAGATGTCTAATTTTGAAGAAATGAGATTCAAGGAAATCAGCTTCTTTTTTTTTTCTCTCTCTCATGGCTTTGGCCTGAGGATGTCATGGGGCTACATGGCAGAACAATGATGTGAACAGACAAAATTTTAAAATAATTTGAACTTTTTGGCTAGAAGTACAAGTGTGGGACTTGCAAATCAGAGAACACAGGAAAAGTGTTACAGAAGAGACAGATGAAGGAAATTTTCTGGTTTCATATATGTCCCCAAACAAGCCTCAGACTGGACTCTGAACTGTGCATGTAAGGAATAGACACCGAGCAAAGCAAAAACTGAATTAACACTTAACTCCTATCTAAGTCTTCCATACATTACTTTTTATAATTTGTATTTTATATTGGAGCATAATTGATTGACCATATTGTGCTATATTTTAGGTGCACAGCAATGTGATTCAGTTATACATATACATGTATCTATTCTTTTTCAAATTCTTTCCTAATTAGGTTATTATAGAATATGGAGCAGCATTTTCTACACTGTGCAGTAGGTCTTAGTTGGTTATCTCTCTCTCTTTTTTTTTTTTTTAGTATATTTGGTTGACAGTGTTGTGTTATTTCTGCTGCCAAGTGAATCAGTTATATGTATACACATATCTTGTCTTTTTTTAGATTTCTTTCCCAAATAGGTCACCACAGAGCACTGACATTTTTTTATGCCATATCTATAATCCAACTCTTCAAGTGTGTGCTAAGTCAATTCAGTCAATGTCCTACTCTTTGCAACCCCATGGACAGTAGACTTCCAGGCTCCTCTGCCCATGGGACTTCCCAGGCAAGAATACTGGAGTGGGCTGTTGTGCCTTTCTCCAGGGTTCTGCCAAACCGAGGGATCAAACCTGCATCTTTATGCCTCCTGCATTAGCCGGTGGGGTCTTTACCACTAGCCCTGCCTGAGAAGTCCATACTAATGTATATGCATCAATCCTAAACTCCCAATTCATACCAACTCCATTTCCCCCCTTGGTAACCATAAGTTTGTTCTCTACATGTGACTCTATGTCTGCTTTCTAAATAAGTTTACCTGTACCATTTTTTCTAGATTCCACATATAAGTAATATTATTTGTTTTTCTTTTCTGGCTTACTTCACTTGGTATGACAATTTCTAGGTCCATCCATGTCTCTGCAAATGGCATTGCTCATTCTTTTTGATGTTTGAATAATATCCCACTATATATGTACCACATCTTTATCTATTTTTCTATCAGTGGACATTTAGGTTGTTTCCACATCTTGGCTATTGTAAGCAGTGTTGCAATGAACATAAGAGTGAATGTATACTTTTCTCTGAATATACACTCAGTAATGAGATTATATGGTGGCTCTATTTTTAGTTTCCTAAGGAATCTCCATACTGTTATCCATAGCGGCTCTATCAATCTACATTCCCATCAACAGTGTGGGAGGGTTCCCTTTTCTTCAACCATCTCCAGCATTTACTGTTCGTAGATTTTTTGATGATGGCTATTCTGATTGGTGGGAGTTAATATCTAGTTGTAGTTTTGATTTACATTTCTCTAATAGACATGTTGAGCATCTTTTCTTGCGCATTTTGGCCACCTGCACATTTTCCTTGGAGAAATATCTATTTAGGTCTTCTGACTGCATTTTGATTTGACCTTTTTTTCTGATATTGAGCTATATGAGCTGCTTGTAAATTTTGGAGTCACATCATAAGCAAATATTTTTTCATGTTTTATGGATTATCCTTTGTGTTTTTATTTTTATGATTTCCTTTGATGGGGAGAAGCTTCCAAAGCCTTTGTGAGCTGAAGTTAAGTAAATTTGTGGCTAAAACAGGTAAAAAATCAAAATGAAAGAAAAATCAAAATTTTTATAAAATTATGGAAAAATCTATATCCTCCACAACCTAATATTTAAAATCTAAGGAAATAATTCAAAATTTCTTGACATATGTATAAATAGGAAATTGTGACAAGTTCTAAAAGGAAAATACAATCAACAAATGCAAATCCTCAAGTGATCCAGATTATCACAAAATATTTAAAGCAAATATTATACCTATGCTGCATAAAATAAAGGTAGATACAAACTAAATGCCTAAATATGTATTCTCACTAAAAGTGAGACTAGTGATCTCTTCAAGAAAATTAGAGATAACATGGGGACATTTCATGCAAAGATGGGCTCAATAAAGAACAGAAATGGTAGGGACCTAACAGAAACAGAAGATATTAAGAAGAGATGGCAAGAATACACAGAACTGTACAAAAAAGATCTTCATGACCCAGAAAATCATGATGATGTGATCACTCACCTAGAGCCAGACATACTGGAATATGAAGTGAAGTGGGCCTCAGGAAGCATCACTATGAACAAAGCTAGTGGACGTGACAGAATTCCAGTTACTGAAGGATGATGCTGTGAAAGTGTTGCACTCAATATGCCAGCAAATTTGGAACACTTAGCAGTGGCCACAGGACTGGAAAAGGTCAGTTTTCATTCCAGTCCCAAAGAAAGGCAATGCCAAAGAATGCTCAAATTACTGCACAATTGCACTCATCTCACACACTAGTAAAGTGATGCTTAAAATTCTCCAAGCCTGACTTCAGCAATACATGAATGGTGAACTTTCAGATGTTCAAGCTGGTTTTAGAAAAGGCAGAGGAACCAGAGATCAAATTGCCAACATCTGCTGGATCATCAAAAAAGCAAGAGAGTTCCAGAAAAACATCTGTTTCTGCTTTATTGACTATGCCAAGGCCTTTGTGTGGATTGCAATAAGCTGTAGAAAATTCTGAAAGAGATGGGCATACCAGATCACCTGACCTGCCTCTTGAGAAACCTATATGCAGGTCAGGAAGCAACAGTTAGAACTGGACATGGAACAAGAGACTGATTCCAAATAGGAAAAGGAGTATGTCAAGGCTTTATATTGTCACCCTGCTAATTTAACTTATATGCAGAGTATATCATGAGAAACCCTGGGCTGGAAGAAGCACAAGCTGGAACAAGATTGCTGGGAGAAATATCAAGAACCTCAGATATACAGATGACACCACCCTTATGGCAGAAAGTGAAGAAGAACTAAAGTGCCTATTAATGAAAGAGGAGATTAGAAATGTTGACTTAAAACTCAACTTTCAGAAAACTAAGATCATGGCATCCAGTCCCATCACTTCATGAAAAATAGGTGGGGAAACAGTGGAAGCAGTGGCTGACTTTATTTTTCTGGACTCCAAAATCACTGCAGATGGTAACTGCAGCCATGAAATTAAAAGATTCTTACTCCTTGGAAGAAAAGTTATGACCAACCTAGATAGCATATTAAAAAGCAGAGACATTACTTTGCCAACAAAGGTCCGTCTAGTCAAGGCTATGGTTTTTCCAGTGGTCGTGTATCAATGGGAAAGTTGGACTATAAAAAAGGTGAGCATCGAAGAACTGATGCTTTTGAACTGTGGTGTTGGAGAAGACTCTTGAGAGTCCATTGGACTGCAAGGACATCCAACCAGTCCATCCTCAAGGAGAGTAGTCCTGAGTATTCCTTTGACAGACGGATGTTGAAGCTAAAACTCCAACACTTTGGCCACCTGATGCAAAGATCTTACTAATTCGAAAGGCCCTGATGCTGGGAAAGATTGAGGGCTGGAGAAGAAGGGGATGACAGAGGATGAGATGGTGGATTACATCACTGTATCAATGGACATGAGTTTGTGTGGACTCTGGGAGTTGGTGATGGACAGCGAGGCCTGGCGTGCTGTGGTTCATGGGTCACAAAGAATCAGACATGACTGAGTGACTGAACTGAACTAAACTAAGCTATAAGAAAAGCATATGGAAACTCCTCAAGAAACTAAAAGCAGGACTCTCATATGATCTATCAATCTCACTTCTGACTATATACCCAAAGTAAATAAAATCAGGATTCCAAGATATCTGCATTACATGTTCATTGCAGTGTTATTTACAATAGTCAATATATAGCAACAATGCAAATGTCCATCAATGGATAAATGAATAAGGAAAATATATTATATACAAACAAGGAAATATTATTTAGCTTTAAAAAAGGAATTGTGTCTTACACAACAATATGGATGGACCTGGAGAACATTGTACTAAGTGTAATAAGTCAATCACAGAAAGACGGATATGACATGGTTTCATTTATGTGAGGCATCTAAAATAGTAAAACTGATAGAAACAGCAAAATGATAGTTGCCAGGCTATGGGGGAAGAGAAAGTCAGGAGCTGCTACTCAGATATAAAAGATGAACGAATTTTAGAGATCTACTGTGCAACATAGGGTCTTTAGTAGTTCATAACAGTGTATTGTACTATTATTTGTTAAGAGGTAGAAATCATGTTAAGTGCTCTTCTAATTTTTTTAAAAAGAACTAATTGGGAGAATAATGAAAATTAAAATAATTAAAATGGGATCTCACTAGATTATGAATGAAGATTACACACAAAACGATGACCTTGCAGATAGATCAAAAATATATATTCAGTTGAATAAAGAAAACAAAAAGTTAAAAAAAAAACTATGAATAGAGCCTCAGATACATATAAGACAATTTTTTGCAATATTAACAGTTTAATTCTAGGAAGAGAAGCGAAAGAGACATGAACAAAAGATGTATGTGTAGAAATAATGCTGAAAACTTCAAAAGGTGGTAAAATACATCAATTTAAGATTTCAGTTCAAGAAATAAAGTTCAATAAGATAAATTCAAAGAAAATCATGCCTAGGCACATCACAATAAAATTTCTGAAAACCAAAATGAATGAAAATATTTGAAAGCAGATAGAAAATAATAAAATGCATATGAGTTACTCGGAAATAAATGAATGACATAATTAAATTGCTGAAGCTTCTGCACCCATATATATCTATTATTTATTTCCATATCTACTTTATCTTCATTTACACATATATCTATATCATCTATATTTATATCCATATCTGTTTTCATCTTTCTATTTATGAATGTCTTGTCATCTATGTCTGCATTACTCCTTTAAGAATTAAAGGAATAAATTCATTGCTAATAAAATAAAATTAAATAATTTGTTGGAAGGTCTGCTTTAAGAGAATATTGAAGGTATTGTTTACGTTGGAGGGAAGTGATAGCAGAAAGTAACTAGGTTCTTCAGGAACAAAAGAAGAGCAACATAATTGTTGAACAGATGGGTTTATATAAAAGAGCAGTTTTCCTCTTAAGTTCTACAAAATAAATATGTTGTATATTTAAGAGGAAAATGATGAGTAGGTCTCAAAAAATCTACCAAAAATCTGCTCTAATGAATAAGTGAGTTTAATAAGATTGCAGAATTCATGGTCAAGCGCAAACACTTGGGGTTTGAGTCAAATGATATTTTCTAGAGACATATTTTCTCTCTCTTAAAAAAAAAAAGTTCCTGATGTGCTACTGAGCCCTAAGAGAGATTTAATATTTAACCATGAAATACTACATTACCATGCAAATTGAGTTGTTCATAAAAACTGAGTGTTATCTCAACCTTCAACACATGGCACAGGCAGTGCACAGAAATTATCATCATGTGGAAGTGATATACAAGTTCAATGCTGAAAACAGGTATAAATTATAGGAGCAAATGATTTAAACTCCCACCCATGATTTATAGTTTCCCTACATTGACCACTCTCTCAACCCTCAGTGATGCTCTCAAAGAGATGAAAACTGCTGTTTTACCAGTTTATGAAAGACAGAGGGATGGGGAGAAAGAAACTAAAGAAAAATGAAACCTGAACGTAAAATAGTTGTGCACAATACATTGGTGCTTCCTGAAAGTGGCCCTACAATACCACAACACCTCTCAGGAGAGAACCTGAACAGTGGTTAGGAATTTCAAAGAAATGAGATTTAAAATCAATGATAACAAAATCTGAGGGAAAATTATGAAGTTACAGCTCTCAGAATTAGAACAAAATACTTTTTTTCAATGAGAATGTTCACAAAATGACAACCAGAATAGAAAAAGTTGGACTTTCCAGATGACTCAGTGGGTCTACAATGCAGAGATACAGGAGATGCAGGTTCGACCCCTGGATTGGGAAGATCCCCTGGAGGGAGGGCATGACAAACCGCTCCACTA
The DNA here is from genome assembly GCA_006410735.1 of Raphicerus campestris. Taxonomy (NCBI): domain Eukaryota; kingdom Metazoa; phylum Chordata; class Mammalia; order Artiodactyla; family Bovidae; genus Raphicerus; species Raphicerus campestris. The sequence goes on along the minus strand of SJYW01019730.1, from coordinate 148,981 downwards.
TTCTTTCCTGGAGAATCCCATGGACAGAGGAGCCTNAAAAAAAAAAAGTTCCTGATGTGCTACTGAGCCCTAAGAGAGATTTAATATTTAACCATGAAATACTACATTACCATGCAAATTGAGTTGTTCATAAAAACTGAGTGTTATCTCAACCTTCAACACATGGCACAGGCAGTGCACAGAAATTATCATCATGTGGAAGTGATATACAAGTTCAATGCTGAAAACAGGTATAAATTATAGGAGCAAATGATTTAAACTCCCACCCATGATTTATAGTTTTCCTACATTGACCACTCTCTCAACCCTCAGTGATGCTCTCAAAGAGATGAAAACTGCTGTTTTACCAGTTTATGAAAGACAGAGGGATGGGGAGAAAGAAACTAAAGAAAAATGAAACCTGAACGTAAAATAGTTGTGCACAATACATTGGTGCTTCCTGAAAGTGGCCCTACAATACCACAACACCTCTCAGGAGAGAACCTGAACAGTGGTTAGGAATTTCAAAGAAATGAGATTTAAAATCAATGATAACAAAATCTGAGGGAAAATTATGAAGTTACAGCTCTCAGAATTAGAACAAAATACTTTTTTTCAATGAGAATGTTCACAAAATGACAACCAGAATAGAAAAAGTTGGACTTTCCAGATGACTCAGTGGGTCTACAATGCAGAGATACAGGAGATGCAGGTTCGACCCCTGGATTGGGAAGATCCCCTGGAGGGAGGGCATGACAAACCGCTCCACTATTCTTTCCTGGAGAATCCCATGGACAGAGGAGCCTGGCAGGCTATAGTCCATAGAGTCATAAAGAGTCACATAAGATTGAAGCAACTGAGCACAGCGCAGCACATAGAGAAAGTTATCAATAACTTGTTGGACAAAATGACCTATTCTTTGGATGTCAGCTAGATTATTAGACCAGATACTACAGAGGGATGAACTACCTAGGTTGGGGTTTACTCTAAGGCTGAACTACTACCAAATTGCTGAGTGAGGAAATTGCAGTCTCTCCTGGAGGATATGGCAGCCACAAGAGAAGATGTATATAATGGATTGAATCTTTCATGGCAGGAATAATGATTTCTCTCTCCCAGGAGACATTTATTTGGATATAAATTTCTCTTCAAATCTGCAGTGCTTCTTTGAGTAAGTTCACCATCCGTAGACTTATACAGTGATGTCTTTAACAACAGAGAACACACACAACATATCCTCTGTTCAGGAAAAGTGATTGAAGTTTAACAATGTGCTTGTGTCCAAAATGGCTCTTAGAAACTTAATTGTGGTTCAGGCTTTCCAACAACTTCTGTTGAGTGTTCAAGCTGGGATATGTTCTGAATTAGTGGCCAGTACGGTGGCAGCAGTAAATGCGGATGACTGCGAGAGCTGGGCTGGCGCACTAAGCGCGGCCGGCTTTGAGAGCTGGGCCGGGGCACTAAGCGCAGCGGAGAGGAGCTATCCCAAGTCTGAGGTCAGGGGCAGCAGCCTAGAGTACCAGGCTGCAATGGCTCAGGAACGGCCGGGAGCAGACATCCCACGTCCGAGGTCAGTGGCAGCAGGGAGGAGGCACCCCACGTCTGAAGTCAGTGGTGGCTGGGAGGAGACACCTCACATCCGTGTCTGAGGTCAAGGGCGGCTGGGGAAGAGGGACACCCCATATCCGAGGTCAGAGACGGCCGGGGGAGACACCCCATGTCTGAGGTCAGGGGCGGCCAGAAGAAGACACCTCATGCTCGAGGAGGCCAGGGGTGGTGATGCTGAGGAGACACCGCGAGCTTGACCCTGAGGCCAGAGGAGGCAGCTGAAGGAGCCACNATCTACTTTATCTTCATTTACACATATATCTATATCATCTATATTTATATCCATATCTGTTTTCATCTTTCTATTTATGAATGTCTTGTCATCTATGTCTGCATTACTCCTTTAAGAATTAAAGGAATAAATTCATTGCTAATAAAGTAAAATTAAATAATTTGTTGGAAGGTCTGCTTTAAGAGAATATTGAAGGTATTGTTTACGTTGGAGGGAAGTGATAGCAGAAAGTAACTAGGTTCTTCAGGAACAAAAGAAGAGCAACATAATTGTTGAACAGATGGGTTTATATAAAAGAGCAGTTTTCCTCTTAAGTTCTACAAAATAAATATGTTGTATATTTAAGAGGAAAATGATGAGTAGGTCTCAAAAAATCTACCAAAAATCTGCTCTAATGAATAAGTGAGTTTAATAAGATTGCAGAATTCATGGTCAAGCGCAAACACTTGGGGTTTGAGTCAAATGATATTTTCTAGAGACATATTTTCTCTCTCTTAAAAAAAAAAAGTTCCTGATGTGCTACTGAGCCCTAAGAGAGATTTAATATTTAACCATGAAATACTACATTACCATGCAAATTGAGTTGTTCATAAAAACTGAGTGTTATCTCAACCTTCAACACATGGCACAGGCAGTGCACAGAAATTATCATCATGTGGAAGTGATATACAAGTTCAATGCTGAAAACAGGTATAAATTATAGGAGCAAATGATTTAAACTCCCACCCATGATTTATAGTTTTCCTACATTGACCACTCTCTCAACCCTCAGTGATGCTCTCAAAGAGATGAAAACTGCTGTTTTACCAGTTTATGAAAGACAGAGGGATGGGGAGAAAGAAACTAAAGAAAAATGAAACCTGAACGTAAAATAGTTGTGCACAATACATTGGTGCTTCCTGAAAGTGGCCCTACAATACCACAACACCTCTCAGGAGAGAACCTGAACAGTGGTTAGGAATTTCAAAGAAATGAGATTTAAAATCAATGATAACAAAATCTGAGGGAAAATTATGAAGTTACAGCTCTCAGAATTAGAACAAAATACTTTTTTTCAATGAGAATGTTCACAAAATGACAACCAGAATAGAAAAAGTTGGACTTTCCAGATGACTCAGTGGGTCTACAATGCAGAGATACAGGAGATGCAGGTTCGACCCCTGGATTGGGAAGATCCCCTGGAGGGAGGGCATGACAAACCGCTCCACTATTCTTTCCTGGAGAATCCCATGGACAGAGGAGCCTGGCAGGCTATAGTCCATAGAGTCATAAAGAGTCACATAAGATTGAAGCAACTGAGCACAGCACAGCACATAGAGAAAGTTATCAATAACTTGTTGGACAAAATGACCTATTCTTTGGATGTCAGCTAGATTATTAGACCAGATACTACAGAGGGATGAACTACCTAGGTTGGGGTTTACTCTAAGGCTGAACTACTACCAAATTGCTGAGTGAGGAAATTGCAGTCTCTCCTGGAGGATATGGCAGCCACAAGAGAAGATGTATACAATGGATTGAATTTTTCATGGCAGGAATAATGATTTCTCTCTCCCAGGAGACATTTATTTGGATATAAATTTCTCTTCAAATCTGCAGTGCTTCTTTCAGTAAGTTCACCATCAGTAGACTTATAGAGTGATGTCTTTAACAATAGAGAACACACACAACATATCCTCTGTTCAGGAAAAGTGATTGAAGTTTAACAATGTGCTTGTGTCCAAAATGGCTCTTAGAAACTTAATTATGGTTCAGGCTTTCCAACAACTTCAGTTGAGTGTTCAGGCAGGGATATGTTCTGAATTAGCGGCCAGTACGGTGGCAGCAGTAAGCGCAGATGACTGCGAGAGCCGGGCCAGCGCACTAAGCGCGGCCGGCTTTGAGAGCTGGGCCGGGGCACTAAGCGCGGCCGAGAGGAGCTATCCCAAGTCTGAGGTCAGGGGCAGCAGCCTAGAGTACCAGGCTGCAACGGCTCAGGAACGGCCGGGAGGGGACACCCCACGTCCGAGGTCAGTGGCAGTAGGGAGGAGGCACCCCGTGTCTGAAGTCAGTGGTGGCCGGGAGGAGACACCTCGCACCCGTGTCTGAGGTCAGGGGCAGCCAGGGAAGAGGGACACCCCATATCCGAGGTCAGGGACGGCTGGGGGAGACACCCTGTATCTGCGGTCAGGGGCGGCCAGAAGAAGACACCTCGTGTTCGAGGAGGCCAGGGGTGGTGATGCTGAGGAGACACTGTGAGCTTGAGCCTGAGGCCAGAGGAGGCAGGTGAAGGAGCCACCATGCCAGAGGCCAGGCTGGAGGCTGGGAGGCTCAACCCGAGGAGCGGTGGCTGTACAGGACCAGGAGGGCCTAGAGGAGCTATTACACACTGAAGGTCAGGAAGGCAGCTGTAAGGAGATACCGCTTGTTCAAGGTAAGAAACAGCAGCTGTGCTTTGCTGGAGCAGCCGTGAAAAGATACCCCACGCTCAAGGTAAGAGAAACCTAAGTAAGATGGTAGGTGTTGCAAGAGGGCATCAGAGGGCAGACACACTGAAACCATACTCACAGAAAACTAGTCAATCTGATCACACTAGGACCACGGCCTTGTCTAACTCAATGAAACCAAGGCATGCCTGCAGGGGAACCCAAGACAGTTGGGTCATGGTGGAGAGGTCTGGCAGAATGTGGTCCACTGGAGAAGGGAATGGCAAGCCACTTCAGTATTCTTGCCTTGAAAACCCCATGAACAGCATGAAAAGGCAAAATGATAGGATACTGAAGGAGGAACTCCCCAGGTCAGTAGGTGCCCCATGTGCTACTGGAGATCAGAGGAGAAATAATTCCAGAAAGAATGAAGGGATGGAGGCAAAGCAAAAACAATACCCAGTTGTGCATGTGACTGGTGACAGAAGCAAGATCCGATGCTATAAAGAGCAGTATTGCATAGGAACCTGGAATGTCAGGTCCATGAATCAAAGCAAATTGGAANCCTATCATTTTGCCTTTTCCTACTGTTCATGGGGTTCTCAAGGCAAGAGTACTGAAGTTTTTTGACATTCCTTTCTCCAGTGGACCACATGCTGTCAGACCTCTCCATCATGACCCCCGGTCTTGGGTGGCCCCACATGGCATGGCTTAATTTCAATGAGTTAGACAAGGCTGTGGTCCATGTGAACAGATTGACTGTTTTTCTGTTTTTATGATTTCAGTGTGTCTGCCCTCTGATGCCCTCTCACAATACCTACTGTCTTACTTGGATTTCTCTTACCTTGGACATGGGATATCTCCTCACGGCCACCCTTACTGACCTTGAACATGGAGTGTTCCTTTAACCCTCTTGCGCCTGCACAGCCACTTCTCCTTGGATGGCATCACTCCCTAATGACTAAGGGCACTATCATTTCCATACCTTGACTCCTAGACTTAGGTATTCTGGCTATGAGAGAAACAATTCCACACACTGGTCACAAATCAGAACATATTATCATTTCAACACTCAACAGATGTTGTTGGAAAGCCTGAGCCATACTTGAATTTCTAATAGCCATTTTAGTTTTCTTTTAGATCAGCTGTAGGATAACAGATTTTATAACAAGATGGCTCAGATAGTAAAGAAACCACCTGCAATGTGCAAGACCTGGGTTCGATCGCTGGGTTGAGAAGATCCCTTGGAAGAGGTCATGGCAACCCACTCTAGTATTCTTGCCTGGAGAATCCCCATGGACAAAGGAGCCTGGTGGTCTATATTCCTTGGGGTTTCAAAGAGTCAGACGTGGCTGAGTGACTTAGCACAGTACAAATAAAATCTAAATTATTATTATTAATTCAGTTATTAGTTTAGATCATTGTTATTGCTGTTCAGTCTCTAAGTCATGTCTGACTCTTTGTGACTCGATGAACTGCAGAACGTCAGGCTCCCCTGTCCTTCACTATCTCCCTGAGTTTACTTAATTCATGTTCATTGAGTTGGTGATGCTATCTAACCATCTCATCCTCTGCCACCCCTGTTGTTAATTCTTCTGTTGCCTTTAATCTTTCACAACATTAGGGTCTTTTCCAGTGTGTCTAGTCTTCACATCAGATAGCCAAAGTATTGGAGCTTCCACCTCAGCATCAGTCTTTCTGATGAATATTCATGGTTGATCTCCCTTAAGAGTGATTTGTTTGATTTCCTTGCTGTTCAAAACTCTTAAGAGTCTTCTCTGGGACCAGAATNTGGGATGGGAATGAAAACTGACCTTTTACCATCCTGTCGCTACTGCTGAGTTTTCCAAATTTGCTGGCGTATTCACTGCAACACTTTCACAGTATCACCTTTTAGTATTTGAAATAGATCAACTAGAATTCCATCACCTCCACTAGCTTTGTTCATAGTGATGGCTTCTAAGGCCCACTTGACTTCATATTCCAGGATGTCTGGCTCTAGGTGAATGATCACACTATCATGATTATGTTGGTCATGAAGACCTTTTTTGTACAGTTCTGTGTATTCTTGCCACCTCTTCTTAATATCATCTGCTTCTGTTAGGTCCATATAACTTCTGTCCTTTATTTTGCTCATCTTTGCATGAAATGTTCCTTGGTATCTCTTATTTTCTTGAAGAGATCTCTAGTCTTTTCCTTCTAGCAGGTCTTGTAGGTCTTCATAGAACCGTTCAACTTCAGCTTCTTCAGCGTTACTGCTTGGGGCATAGGCTTGGATTACCGTGATCTTGAATAGTTTGCCTTGGAAAGAAACAGAGATCATTCTGTCATTTTTGAGACTGCATCCAAGTACTACATTTTGGACTCTTTTGTTGACCATGATGGCTATTCCATTTCTTCTAAGGGATTCCTGCCCACAGTATTAGATATAATGGTCATCTGAGTTAAATTCACCCATTCCAGTCCATTTTAGTTCACTGATTCCTAGAATGTCGACATTCACTCTTGCCATCTCCTGTTTGACTTCTTCCAATTTGCCTTGATCCATGGACCTGACATTCCAGGTTCCTATGCAATATTGCTCTTTACAGCATCGGACCTTGCTTCTATCACCAGTCACATCCACAACTGGGTACTGTTTTTGCTTTGCCTCCATCCCTTCATTCTTTCTGGAGTTATTTCTCCACTGAACTCCAGTAGCATATTGGGCACCTAATGACCTGGGGGGTTCCTCTCTCAGTATCCTATCATTTTGCCTTTTCCTACTGTTCATGGGGTTCTCAAGGCAAGAGTACTGAAGTTTTTTGACATTCCTTTCTCCAGTGGACCACATGCTCTCAGACCTCTCCATCATGACCCCCGGTCTTGGGTGGCCCCACATGGCATGGCTTAATTTCAATGAGTTAGACAAGGCTGTGGTCCGTGTGATCAGATTGACTGTTTTTCTGTTTTCATGATTTCAGTGTGTCTGCCCTCTGATGCCCTCTCACAACACCTACTGTCTTACTTGGGTTTCTCTTACCTTGGACATGGGATATCTCCTCACAGCCGCCCCTACTGACCTTGAACATGGAGTGTTCCTTTAACCCTCTTGTGCCTGCATAGCCACTTCTCCTTGGATGGCATCACTCCCTAATGACTAAGGACACTCTCATTTCCATACCTTGACTCCTAGACTTAGGTATTCTGGCTATGAGAGATACAATTCCACACACTGGTCACAAATCAGAACATATTATCATTTCAACACTCAACAGATGTTGTTGGAAAGCCTGAGCCATACTTGAATTTCTAATAGCCATTTTAGTTTTCTTTTAGATCAGCTGTAGGATAACAGATTTTATAACAAGATGGTTCAGATAGTAAAGAAACCACCTGCAATGTGCAAGACCTGGGTTCGATCGCTGGGTTGAGAAGATCCCTTGGAAGAGGTCATGGCAACCCACCCTAGTATTCTTGCCTGGAGAATCCCCATGGACAAAGGAGCCTGGTGGTCTATATTCCTTGGGGTTTCAAAGAGTCAGACGTGGATGAGTGACTTAGCACAGTACAAATAAAATCTAAATTATTATTATTAATTCAGTTATTAGTTTATATCATTGTTATTGCTGTTCAGTCTCTAAGTCATGTCTGACTCTTTGTGACTCGATGAACTGCAGAACATCAGGCTCCCCTGTCCTTCACTATCTCCCTGAGTTTACTCAATTCATGTTCATTGAGTTGGTGATGCTATCTAACCATCTCATCCTCTGCCACCCCTGTTGTTAATTCTTCTGTTGCCTTTAATCTTTCACAACATTAGGGTCTTTTCCAGTGTGTCTAGTCTTCACATCAGATAGCCAAAGTATTGGAGCTTCCACCTCAGCATCAGTCTTTCTGATGAATATTCATGGTTGATCTCCCTTAAGAGTGATTTGTTTGATTTCCTTGCTGTTCAAAACTCTTAAGAGTCTTCTCTGGGACCAGAATTTGAAAGCATCAATTCTTCAGCATGGAATCGTCTTTATGATCCAACTCTCAAATCTGTACAAAAATTGTTTTCCTTTACTTCCAGTCCCGAATAGTTTAGCATAAGGTATGTTAAATTTTAATATTAAATTTCAATACAACATAAAGTATGTTATATTTAAATATTTAAATTAGAAGATATCAAAAGAAGGTTGCCACTAAGCTATGACATATTTAAACAATTACACGGGGAGAGACACATGACGTAAAGGGCTTAGTGTTTCCTAATTTGGATTACCTGTTGGCCACTTGCCATCATCATTGTCTCCTTCTAAGCCTGACTTTGGAGATTGCTGAGAAGCTGGTGATGACATTTCCCAGAATACATTTTCCTCTACAATTCTAAGGCGGACTTTGAGGTATGTAATTCGAATAGTGAAAATCGAAGGGAAGACGTCATTTTCTTTTAGTGAATTGTAGAAAGATTCTTGGGTAGATGTCAGATTCATTATGGCTTCCCAGTAAGTTCCTGAGAACCAACCACCTCATGACTTAGAATGAAATAAATGATGAGATTGAAACAGATGACTGGAAATTCTGAGATTTCACCTCTTTCCTACAAGTCTGTGAGGCGAATCCATTGAGTGCTGTGCAGGCCTAGTCCTGCAATATATACTTCCCTGACCTTCTGTGACAGTTTCCCTGAGTCTTGGCAATGACTTACTTTGCCTTTTGAATTCCAATTCTTCCTGTTAGCCTTTAATTTCTATGCTAAAAAGTTTATTCCTAACTTACATAAGGCAGTTTATAGGTGGTTATATAAGGTAGTTTATGATTTTCTTGCTTGTTTTGTTTCTTTGTTTTTGTATTATTTTCTCTGACCAATATTGATTAAAAATTCTGTTCTAAAAGATATCTGAGCATGTCAGTTACTATAGAGCTGACTAAGATGAGCTCATCATCATTCTAAGATGATGAGCACGTGCAGATCCTACCAGCTTAGTCGGTATATTTGAATGTATGCTAGGTGATTGCTAAAAGTAATTAAAATTTTCAAAAAAAAGTTAAAAAACAAACAGGTCATTCTGATTCTGGTAATTATAGTATCTTCTCTATTTTCTGGAGACTTCTTTCCAAAATGCCGTTTCAAAATATATGAATATTTGTGGTTGAGTCAGAGCAAGTTATCTGTTTAGATAAGGTGGAATGAGATATTTGTTTTTTAAGTATCTTGTTTGAATGGGGAACTCATGATTGATGTTGACAAACCAAAGTGCCTATTCACTAAGAACCTTTCCTCAAATTTGATGAGTAATTTTGGAGCTAAAAAGAAACATAAATGGGTGACTAAGGCAAATCATATAACTCTTTGCCTCTCAGTTTATGTGTTTGTAAAATCAAGGTAAAAATAGCACCTGATGTGTGAATTGAATGACAAAAATATGTAAAGATAGATTACACAATGCTTGTAAACATGTAATACATTTTAGCTTACTGGGAGAAGCAGGATTACAGGGACTTTTTGTCTCATGCCTGCTAGTGTTTTATGGGAAAGTTGACATTTGGATGCTTTAATGATGTTACTAAGCCATCTAGAAAAAAACCCAAACAAACAAACTTGAGTTTGTATTGACTTTACTTTTTTCAGAGATTTAAGAATATCTCCAAATTCAGTTCTTTAGCATGAATTATGGAAATAAACACTCCTTATTGGTCTCCTAATGCTTTTTTTTGCTCATTCGGTGCCAGCCAAGGCCAAAGTTCCTGGAATGCTACAGTTGTCAATTATCCTCTCCTAACATAATTGGTTTCTATCTCAATTTGAATTAAACATTTGTGTTGCTGACAGTAATTCAAAGAACCAAATCGTTTTGTCTCTGAGAAAGAGCAGAAGATGTGAACTAATCCTCAAAANAAGTTCCTGGAATGCTACAGTTGTCAATTATCCTTTCCTAACATAATTGGTTTCTATCTCAATTTGAATTAAACATTTGTGTTGCTGACAGTAATTCAAAGAACCAAATCGTTTTGTCTCTGAGAAAGAGCAGAAGATGTGAACTAATCCTCAAAATAAGCAACGTATGCTTTCTTGATAATGTACAACTACTTGCCTGTAGAATAATAATAGTTAAGAAAAATATTTTAAAGATCCACTTATTTCTTAGAATTTTCTAAGAAGAAATGACATCTACTTTATTTAGAAATAAAAATTCACACTGAATTAACTAAAATTACATTTCAGCAAATACCAATACCAACACTAACTCCATACAAATATATGGAAATCAAGAATACATTTTGATAACCATAGTATAGATTACAATTAAGATTGCATTAGCCACTGAGCTCTCTGTTATGTATGTTTGCTCATATCAAAAGCTCACCCAGCCTTGTCCAGTTTTAAAAATACATGGCAAATATATATATATTATTATTAACTTTTTAGGACTACAATGAGGTCAAATAAGGCTACACATGTAAAGAAGGAAATATGTTAGAACTCATACAATATTGGCACTAAAATATGTCAAGAATTTTTGACTTTCAAGATATATTAAATATGCTAAATTAGTACTTTAAATATCCATCATTATTAACTTTCTCTTATCCTCTGTTCCTCATATCCATTCAGTTATCTATTCTGTTAATTATTCTGTCATAAATTTGTCTTTTTGTTTGTTGTTGTTATTCCCACATTAATTCAGATTTTCCTAAAAAGCCTGTAGTTGTTGTATCGTTACTTTTCTTCACTCTGTCATTCCATTTTAATCTCTTTGATTGGTTCTTATCAGATTTGTTTTCTAAAGTAATAAATTCATTATCAGAATTCTCTGATAAAGGCTTTTAAGTAGTTTTATTGTTTTAGTTCTTTATTTCTCTTAATGTGTTTAGGCTTTATCGCCTGTGTATCCTTTGTGGATCAATCAGATATGCCTTTGGTGGACTTTGGAGCTGGACGGACCTAAATTGACAGCTTGAGTTTGTCCTCTAACTGTGAGATGTGTTTGAGTTCTTCAGGCTCTCTAAATATATGCCTGTCTACGAATTGGGCTTCCCTGATAGCTCAGTTGGTAAAGAATCCACCTGCAATGCAGGAGAATCTGGTTTGATTTCTGGATCATGAAGATACACTGGAGAAGGGATAGGCTACCACACCCCAGTATTCTTGGGCTACCCTTGTGGCACAGCTGGTAAAGAATCTGCCTGCAATGTGGGAGACCTGGGTTTGATCACTGAGTTGGGAACATCCCCTGGATAAGAGGAAGACTACCCACTCCAGTATTCTGGCCTGCAGAATTCCATGAACTGTATAATCCATGAGGTCACAATGAGTCTGACACAATTGAGCAACTTTCACTTTGGTCTTCCCTGGTGGCTCAGACAGTAAAGAATCCACCTGCAATGCAGGAGACCCTGGTTTGAACTCTGGGTCAGGAAGGTCCCCTGGAGAAGAGAATGGCAATCCACTTCAGTATTCTTGCCTGGAGAATTCCATGGACAAAGAAGCCTGATTGGCTATAATCCATGGAGTCGAAAAGAGTTGGACACAGTGAGCAACTAACACTATCACTTTCACTAATTACCATGGAGAGAAAAATGTGTGCCTGCCTCAAAGAACTGTTATGAGAATTGAAATTAAGTAATACGAGATTTCAGAGCTCCTTGTGTATGGGTTTTCTCTTGATTTGATTTTTGGCTTTTCCCACAGCACATCTCCCAAGCACCAGTCTGCATTTCCACATTAAGTAAAGAATCCAAATAAACTGAGACTGACTCCTCCCTCTGGATCACAGTAAATGTCTGCTTCTCCAAACTTGCTGAAGGGAGAAAAGAACAGCAAGAAGCAACTGAACATATTGATGAAGCAAATGACAGATTTAATGAACAAGCTAGTGAAGAGACTCTGAAAGAACAGAAACATCAACCGTTTTTTTTTCCCCAGAGGCTGTCAGAATTGTTCACCAAACCCCATAATTTTGGGGTGACACTATTTGCCAACCATCTACAAGTATGTGTACTGCTTGTGGAGGAGGAAGAAGAGTGCTTCACTACTTGATAGGAATTGACAGAATTTTAAGATTTTAAATCAGGTTACAGAATAGATTTTTATTTTAATGAAAACTCTTACTTCAAAAGTAAAATTCTCTCAGAAGAATTTCATCTGAATGAGAGTGGTGATTCATCTTCAAAGTCCATTGAAATCAAATGGAAATCAGAAAGGATTTGACTAAACACACAAGAAAAAACACAAAAGAAAGCCAGTAGGAAGAGACAGCATGAGGAACCAGAGAGCTTCTTCACATGGTTTACTGATCAGTCTGATCCAGGTGCAGATAAGTTAGGAGAGGCCATCAAAGATGATATTTGGCCAAATCCATTACAGTACTACATAATTCCTGACATGGATGATGAAGAAGGGGAAGGAGAAGAAAAAGATGAGGAGGAGGAAGGATTGGAAGATATTCATGAATGATGGGATGAAGATGAAGGTGAAGACAATGAAGATGATGGGAAAGAGGAAGGAGATGAAGATAAAGGAGAGGATGACTAATGGAACACTAATGGATTCCAGCTTTCTTTTTCTTTTCTTCTTCTTTTTTTAATTTTCTCTAGTCCCTGAGAGTAAGTTGCAGTATTTTTTTTTTCCCTTTTTGTGCAAAGTCATCTTGTTTTTGTTTTTGAGGTCTCTTTTCTTCTTTATACCACGTTTCTCAACATTACTTTGAGCAGAATTTAGTGGGAAAAAGAATCTCCACCCCTTTCTGTTCCAAATCAATTTTTATCCTTCATGTCTGTACAAAAACTCTATGGAATGAACACTACCATGCTCTATGGGAAAAAGCAAAATCTTATGCTTGCTTAGCTCTTCTGAAAGCTGGAGAGTAGTACTAAGCTCCTGTGTAATAGGACACAAAATATTTAGCTTTTGTTTTTTTTCTAGATATTGGGCTCAGACATTATAGTGTGTCTCTGTGTGAATAGACAGTTAGCATTTACCAACTTGTATCTGTCAACTTTCTCTTGTTNTAGTACTAAGCTCCTGTGTAATAGGACACAAAATATTTAGCTTTTGTTTTTTTTCTAGATATTGGGCTCAGACATTATAGTGTGTCTCTGTGTGAATAGACAGTTAGCATTTACCAACTTGTATCTGTCAACTTTCTCTTGTTTAGAAAAAGAAGAAAAAAAAACATTTAAAAATGGAGTTACAGAAGGTCAGCAAAAGGTGGGTTTGAGATGTTTGATTGGGCTAACTGGGCATTTTGACAATGTGTTATTTCCTTTGGCATGTTTAGTTATAATGTTTATGAACATCCTTGCAATTTAAGGTGACACTTAACATAAAACTATCTCCTGATTATGACTTGAGCTCTTCCACTCAATGGGAAAATCAGTAGAACCTGTAGGATATTATTTGCAATTGACATTCTCAATTATAACTCTGTTTATTGCTAAATTTTTATTTCTGTTTCACTGGAAAGTAAAGGTGATGCTCAAAAGTATACAAGTTTCTTCGCTACAATAACATAAATGTTTACGCAAAATGGATTTATTGCTTTTCTCTCAGAACAGACACACAATGTAATTTCCAAGTTTAACTTGCATAACATTATTGTCAAATTTTGTCAACCTAACTTCACATTTCTGATACACTTTGCAGGATGATCTTCAGTTTACTTCAGTTCAGTCGCTTAGTCGTGTCCAACTCTTTGCAACCCCATGAATCACAGCATGCCAGACCTCCCTGTCCATCACCAACTCCTGGAGTTCACTCAGACTCACGTCCATCGAGTCAGTGATGCCATCCAGCCATCTCATCCTCTGTCGTCCCCTTCTCCTTCTGCCCCCAATCCCTCCCAGCATCAGAGTCTTTTCCAATGAGTCAACTCTTCGCATGAGGTGGCCAAAGTACTGGAGTTTCAGTTTTAGCATCATTCCTTCCAAAGAAAGCCCAGGGCTGATCTCCTTCAGAATGGACTGGTTGGATCTCCTTGCAGTGCAAGGGACTCTCAAGAGTCTTCTCCAACACCACAGTTCAAAAGCATGAATTCTTCGGTGCTCAGCCTTCTTCACAGTCCAACTCTCACATCCAAACATGATTACTGGAAACACCATAGCCTTGACTAGACGGACATTAGTTGGCAAAGTAATATCTCTATGGCTATGTTATTTGAGTAACTGAATTTGAAAAAATGTCTCCATAGCAAGTAATAACTTCCCTGGTGGCTCAGTGGTAAAGAGTCTACCTGCAATGGAGGAAACCTGGATTTGATCCCTGGGTCAGAGAGATCCCCTAGAGAAGGAAATGGCAACCACTCCAGTATTCTTCCCTGGGAAATCCCAAGAGAAAAGGAGCCTGGCGGAGCTACAGTCCATGGAGTTACAGAAGTGTTGGACATGACTGAGTGATTAAACAATAGTAGCTAGGAACTCATCCTGGGTATAATTGCCATCAATTTCCATAATTGTTTATATCATTCAGGATACCAGATTGTTGAAAACTCAGTTCTTAATACATTGTACCCTTGACTTGAATCTCAAATTGGTATTTCAAAATATGGGCTTTTGTTTACCTAGATATGATAATAGTGCCTGCCATCATCCTCAGACAGACTTGGTACTCTACTGCTGTGTTAATACACAACAGGGCAATGGTTGGCATTACTTCACTGGCACTGTATGATGTGGCCAAAAAGACAAGTTTTCAGAATAAGTCCATATTGGTGGTTAAGAAACTCAGGTTATTAGTACTTCTGTCTCAAAATACCAGTTGTTTAGCATATGACACTCAAATGAGACATCTTTATGTGAATCTGGATGTGACGATGCACTCTGTTCTATGTGCTAAATGCCATTGAGCATAAATAACATTTTGAGAAGCTACCTAATGTATAAGCTTTTTAATGCTGTTAGTAGCTAAAATAAAATGTCACTGAACTTTTTCAGAGATGAATGAATGGACAGTCTGGTCAAATTCAAAGCTTTTTATATTCTATCAATAGGCAAAGTATAATGGAAACCTGTCTAGATGGATAGAATGCAATTTCTGCACAGTTCTCTGTAGTAAATATATCACTGCATACAGGTCAGGAATCTTGCTCCAATACATAAAGTTTTTCAAAAACTAAAAATGTAATAGTGCATATGTTAGTTTCAGTGCCTAAAAAGATATTAACCATTCAAAGTGTACTTTTGCCTAAAATAATAAAAAAAAAATAATGTAACTCAATAATGTTTAAGAAGGCAACCCGTCAATGACTGTTCAAATATACCTGATCTGGGGCTTTTGCACATTTTGCCTCTGCATTTTTTGAATTAAATCACTTGTCTCTCTCCCTTTCCTCCCAGGGACCACTGCTGATCCTACTGGAAAAATCTAAAGCTTGTGGATACTCTCCCATGTAGGAGGTAGAACATTCAGACCTTGAGAACTACAGGGGGACTTTGCACTCTGTAGCTTCATAGCCCCTTCATATACTGGCCTAATCTAACTGCATCTTGTTTTCATTTCTTCTAAATGTCCAGAGCTCCACTAAATAGATCTTTTTATTCTAACTTCTCTCACCACTTTCTCATTGGTTGTGAATATTGACATCCTCCCAAAATTCAGAATTCATATGTTGAAATCTCATTTTATAAAATGAATGTAATGAAGTACATTTCTGTGAAGAACACTTTGTTAAATTATTCTTTTCCTTCTTCTTACTCTTAAATGGAGAATTACTAGACTTTTGTTTATGAAGTTTGTTATATATTACTAAATTTGTTTTTAGAAAAATGTTTACAAGTTGCACTTAAACTCTAATATTAACATTTTAAAATTCATTGGTAGTTTGCTATTTGAAATGTTTTTTTCTATAGTTTCTCATTTTAATTTTCTGTAATTATTAATAATTCTAATAAACTTTGGGGGGCATACTTTTATTAAAAATTTAATTGCAATTACATTGAACATAAAAATGAGTTTAAAATAATTGACATGTTTATTATAACAACCATTTAATTAAGTTCTCAATTATCAAAGATTATGCTCTTATCCCTGGAATTGTCTACATAGATGTGAATAGTGTGTATATTGCATGTTTTTTATCCATAAACACGATCCCTTTCTACTTCTGGAAATTACTCAAGATTTCTTACATAAATACTTCCAACAAGAATGAAATAAATTATGTTAAAAGTAGGAGCTGTAAGAGCTATTGTTTCATTCTAAAGAATCATTTGTATGATGCTTCACATGTCTTTATAAACATTTTTAAACAAGGCAGCATAAGTAGAATTATTATTCAGGTCTTATGTTATTTGGGTGAATTTTAAACCCACCCCTACTATTCAGTGTTCATAATTTGTAGCAAAATATTTAAATTACCTAAGTTTTTTTCCGGTGACTCATCAGTAAAGAATCCACCTGCAATGCAGGAGATAACAGAGACTGAGAGTTCGATTCCTGGGTTGGGAAGATCCTCTGGAGGAGGGCATGACAACCCACTCTGCATTCCTACCTAGACAATACCATGGACAAAGAATCCTGGTGAGCTGAAGTCAGGCCATAGGGTAGCAAAGAGTCGCACAAGACTGAAGCAACTAAGTATGCAGCACACACTGATTTTTTACATGAGAATAAGACTGTAATAAAGACATCTTAAATCTTGCAAGGAAATTAAATGAAATAATGCAAAATGTTGAGAATGAACAATAGAGTTTGTCTATTAATATTATTATTGGTTTATTTCTCTAAATATTTCCCTTTGTCTCTGCATTTTCTACAGGAAGATGACCCCCTTATCTTTTCCTTTCAGATACCATCACTTAATCCCACTTGGCAATTACAAAGCTGTTTACCCCTTGAAGTGAAGTTAAACTAACGTCAGATTTTTTTTTTTTTTACTTCCTGACTCAGTCACAGGGCTATGCTTTGTACAAAACAAATACAGTAAAGGTATTTTCTGGAGAGGGATTATAATTTATACTTTTTTTTTCTGAAAATGCATAGAAGAAGCTATAAGGAACATGATTTAAAATATCCAGAAGATTGAAGTGTATTAGTTTTAGTTTTCAGAGAAGACCTCAGTATCGCTGTGGCTGAGGCCAGAATTTTGTTGTTGTTTTGATTGCTGCAGCACAGCAACAGGTTTCTTAAAACTGCTTCCAAGTTATGATGACAATGGAAAAATCAATATAACAAGACTCCTCGGTGGTAGAAAAATGAGAGTTGTTGTATTAATGAACTGAAATAATGGATAGGTCTTTTTAAAAGAAATTTTAGTGGTAAACTCTTTAATGTATATCTCTTGATTTAATGCCACTGACCTAGTCTTATTTCTTTTACTTTGAGAGGTGGCCTTCTCCACTGGTGGTGGTTGTTGTTCAGTTGTTAAGTCATTTCTGATTCTTTGCAATCCCATGGACTGCAGCACACCAGGCTTCCTTGCTCCGCTGGCACACATGCCAAACCAGAAAGCTTTTTTGAAGCTCAGAGAGAGTAACCAAAAATAAATTACACACACACACACACAAATACAAATACATAATATAGATTAACCATATTTCAAATACGCATTTGCCATCAAATGTAGTATACTGTGATATGGGCAATGCAGATTGAGCCTTTGCTTCCTGAGCCCAGTTATAATCAATTTCTTCAAATTATTTGAGCCTCTCAAGCTGGAAGCCATAATTGAGTAATCTATTAAATAAATTTGTGAACAGGAAAAAAAAAAAAGAAAAATCAATATAACTGATTCTAAAAGAACCATGCAACACTTAGTTCAAGTACTTAGTTCCTGGCTGGTATAACTTAATTTGGAGTACTTTTGTCCTGTTTTCCATGTAGTTTCCAACATTTTTTGGTTGAAATTATTTCTAGATATTTTATATGTATTTTTTTAAGTGCTAGTGAGACTATAATGCATAAAGGGATGCTCTTGCTCTTGAGAAACTCACAATCTAGTAGAGAAGTTGAAACTGTGACAAGGTCATCCCGAAACAATGCCTTAAAAGCTGTCAAAGTTAATAACTCTGTATGTGGCTCACAAAGTAGGGAACAGCTTCTGCCCTGTGGTGCAAACGATAAGCTTTCACAGAAGAGGTGCCAACTGAGCTAGTTCTTCAAAGATGAGTAAGAGCTTTTTAGGGAGAGAAAAAAGTAGTCCTTTGGGAATATTTCAATCATCTTGAAAAATACCCATTATATTTTCCTTGGAACATATAAGAATTATATGAAATCTGTGATATGACACAGATAATAGTTAGAAAACTTGGCATGTGTTGAAAATAAGCTTAAGGTATTGTATAGTTTAATTACATGTAATCAAAACAAATCTATGAAAAGATTTCAAGTGGATATAATCTTTAGATCCTTTATATTAACTAATATTTTAAAATATTTTATTGAAAGAAAATATTCATATAGAAATATGCATATACCATTCTACAATATAATAAAATTTCAGTAACAGTACACCTGCATAACCAGCACTCAGATAAAGAAGCAGAACATTTTCAACATTTCTGAAACACATCAAGAATACTTCTCATTATATCTTGAAATCATTATGCAATTCCCCAAATGTACTGTTATCCAGGATTCTAACAGGTTGGTTCATATTTATTTTTCACTTGATATAAAGGAAATCAGACTATATATATATATATTCTTTGAGGTCTTTGAGGTCTTCAGCTCAGCACTTTGTTTGAAATTGTAAACGAATGATTTACTCTCATTGTTGTATAGTATTTCACTCTATAATTTATTCATCATTTCTGTTTTCAATGGAGATTTAGGTAGTTTTAAGCTTGGGGCTGTTATGAATACTGCTCCTATAAATATTTAGTACTTTCTTTTTAAATTGACATATGAATATGTTTATGTTGAAAATATATTTATATGTGACTTGCCACATCATGGGATATGCATATAGTTACAACAATTTGACCTCATACTTCAGATTTAAGCTTGATTTGTGGAAATTATATAGTTGGAGCTTGCACAAAAGGTGGCCAAGAGATCTTTACTGGTGGATACTTAACTCTGCAACTCTCATTTTCTAGCTAAATGAAATAACTCCCAAGGGACTTCATAACCTACACTAAACTAGTCTTCTGACTAGTCTATTTTACAAAATGCAACCTATAATATCAGATGGACTCCAATGGAATAAACTAAATCTCTTCCTGCTCAGTCTACCACTACACCAAAAACATGCTACTTATGGACATATGGCAAAACCAATACAATATTGAAAGGTAATTCACTTCCAATTAAAATAAATTTATATTAAAAATATAAAACCAGATATTGAATTATAAAATACATTACAATAAATGACTTGGACACAAAACAGTAAGTAATGTGTCTTAAAAAAAAATGAATAAGGTGAAAAATGTGTGGAAAGATAGGAGGTAATGTAATGAGTAATACCCAGAGGTAGGAGGACCCACTAACCAGTTTCTTAATATATTTACATAAACTTTGCCAGGGAGTGTATAAAATACTGATGGAAAACATGTCATGGAAGCTGAGAATGACAATCTAAGGGAGAGAATTTAGTCATAGTCTATAGGAGAAGAAATCATGGGTTTAGAGTAAGAAGAATGTTGTGACCTTTAAAAATATTTCCAAAAGTAGATTTGAAATTCAGTTTCAAAACATAATACTCATTCTTGGTGGGTAGATTACATAAAAAACATGAAGCTAAAGGAGGAGACACTGAGGTCATGCTGAACAAAAGAAATATCAGTTCAGCTCAGTCACTCATTCATGTCTGACTCTTTCCAACTCCATGGACTGCAGCACGCCAGCCTTCGCTGTCCATCACCGACCACTGGAACTTGCTCACACACATATCCATTGAGTCAGCGATGCTGTGCAACCATTTCATCCTCTGTCGTCTCCTTCTCCTCCTGTCTTTAATCTTGCCCAGCATCAGGGTGTTTTCTAATTACTCAGTTCTTTATATAAGGTGGCCAAAGTACTGGAGGTTCAGGTTCAGCATCAGGCTTTCCAATGAATATTCAGGACTGCTTTCCTTTAGGATGGACTGGTTGGATCTCCTTGCAGTCCAAGAGACTCTCAAGAGTCTTCTCCAATACCATTGTTCAAAAGCATCAATTCTTCAGTGTTCAGCTTTCTTTATGGTCCAAACTTAACATCCATACATGACTATTGGAAAACCATAACTTTGACTAAGATGGACCTTTGTTGGCAAAATAATATCTCTGGTTTTTATTATGCTGTCTAGGCTGGGCATAGCTTTTCTTCTAAGGAGTAAGAGTCTTTAAATTCCATGGCTACAGTTACCATCTGCAGTGATTTTGGAGTCCCCACAAAATAAAGCGTCTCATTGGTTTCATTATATTTGCCATGAAGTGATGGGAACTAATGCCATGATCTTAGTTTTTTGGATGTTGAGTTTTAAGCCAGCTTATCCCTCCTATTTCACTTTCATCAAGAGGCTCTTCAGTTTCTCTTCACTTTCTGCCATAAGGGTAGTGTCGTCTGCATAATCTGAGGTTATTGATATTCCTCCCAGAAATATTGATTCCAGTTTATGCTTCATCCAGCCCAGCAATTTGCATGAATTCTGCTGTGTATTCTTGCCACTTCTTCTTAATATATTAATATCTTCTGCTTCTATTAGGTCCATACCATTTCTGTCCTTTATTGTGCCCATTTTTGCATGAAATGTTCCCTTGGTATCTCTAGTTTTCTTGAAGAGATCTCTAGTCTTTCCCATTCTACTGTTTTCCTCTGCTTCTTTGCATTGATCACTTTAAAGAGGCTTTCTTATCTTTCCTTGCTATTCTTTGGAACTGTGCATTCAGATGGGTAGATCTTTCCTTTTCTCTTTTTCCTTTTGCTTCTCTTCTTTTCTCAGCTATTTGTAAGTTCTCCTTAGACAACTATTTTGCCATTATTGCATTTTTCTTTCTCCTTGGGGATGGGCTTGTTCATTGACTCCTATATAATGCCACGAACCTCTGTTCATAGTTCTTCAGGCCACTTACATATATGACAATAATGTTAAATAATTGATGAATTCTCTGTGGTCTTCTTTTAAGTATATGAAGTCAGCATTTCGAGGCCACCTATTTTCAGGGTAAATTGAATGGAGGTTGAACAAGAATGTGAAGATGATATGGAAGCTGCATGAATTACATGCCATGCCATAGTAATAAGGTAAGAAAATGAATTTTTATAAACACCAATTATTGTTATTAATAAGGAAATTCATGAAATATGGGAAACATAATTGGAAAACTGATGAATATGATTGACTATACTACATGGGGGATAAGACACAGAATAGAAGATTTTTATATATTTAGTATTAGCATCTTATCCTGAATGACTGCTATCAAGAAGAAAAAGATAGAAAAATGACAATTACCAAGCACCAAATATTGATTTTTTGGATATTTCGGGGTTTTTAACTAGTGGTCTAGCATGTACTGACACGTCACAACTACACAGAACATAAGAAGAAACAATGGTGAATCATTGTCTAGAAAGTCTGTCCCAATATTTGATATATACTTGACTATGTTACAATAAATATAAGTCCACTGAAGCTAACTAATCAATAAGTAAGTAATGGTTATAAGGCCATGAGTGCATCTCAAAGAACCTAAGGAGAAGGAAAAATACTTAGTAATTCTTTGTGTTTAATAATATACTAGAACCAGGGCTTGGAAAAGTTGCAGTGTTATCTCTGAATCTGTCAATGCTGTCTACATTTATAACTAATTATTTTCTCACTCTTTGCAGAACAGCTTTCTNGAACCTAAGGAGAAGGAAAAATACTTAGTAATTCTTTGTGTTTAATAATATACTAGAACCAGGGCTTGGAAAAGTTGCAGTGTTATCTCTGAATCTGTCAATGCTGTCTACATTTATAACTAATTATTTTCTCACTCTTTGCAGAACAGCTTTCTTGTTCTGTCTAGTCCTTGTGTTGAAACATATCACTGTGAGATGCTCTTATTATCCACATTACAGGATCATTCAGCCCAGGAGAGATGAAGTACATTTTTTGCAGTACTGACTTTTGAATTCCCAGGAAGGGGATCTGTATGAATAAATGTGATGCAGCTGCCCAGTTCTGGGCCAATCTATTGCAGCCAGGGGTGAAGTAACAGATAGGCCCAGCATAGTGCCAGCCCAAAGGACAAACATTTTCAGAGGGATGGCTGTTCTGAAATACCTACAGTGACCTACATTTCTCATTGTGGATATGATGAATATATAAAAAGAAGGTCATATTTGGCTATGGTTTCTTTCTTTTTTTTTTTTTTTTAGTAACTTGTGTATTTCTCCTGGTCAAACATTTTTAGTACCTGAGCTATTGATATATATTTTTTTAATTTTATGAGTTAAATTTATTTAGGCTCAGAGGAGACCTCTATTAATGTTCTCAAACTGCACTATTTGACAGAGAAGAGTTAGAGGAATATAGTTTAAACCCTACCTCTTCCACTTACCAGTTTTCATCATTGGGCTATGCCTTTTCCCTTATAAGGCACACTTCCTCATCTATAAAATGAAAATAATAGTTAATAAATACATATTATTTCTGGTTATTAAACATTTATTTTGTTATTAATTTTATCACAATTAATAACATTGTGATAGATTCTGATGGACAGCAAAGGGACTCAGCCACACATACATATGTATTCATTCTCCCCTCAACTCCCCTTCCATCCATGCTGCCACATAACATTGAGCAGAGCTCCATGCACTGTAGAGTAGGTCCTTGTTGGTTGTCCATTTTCAAATATTGCAGTGTATGCCAGTCCTTCCCAAACTCACCAACTATCTTTATCCATGTCAAACAAAGGTTCGTTCTGTAAACTGTTGTGCTTCACTCACTTAGTTGTGATCAATTCTTTGTGAACTCATGGACTGCAGCACTCCAGGGTTCCCTGTCCTTCACCATCTCCTGCTGTTTACTCAGACTCATGTCCATTGAGTCGGTGATGCCATCCAAGCATCTCATCCTCTGTCATACCCTTCTGCTCCTGCCTTCAATCTTTCCCAGCATCAGAATCTTTTCCAATAAGTGGACTTTTTACATCAAGTGGTCAAAGTACTGGAAATTTAGCTTTAGCATCAGTCCTTCCAATGAATATTCAGAATTGACTTCCTTTAGGATTGACTAGTCAGATCTCCTCACAGTTCAAGTGATTCTCGAGGCTTCTCCAACACCATAGTTCAATAGTACCAATTTTTCAGCACTCAGCTATCTTCTTAGTCCAACTCTCACATCCATATGACAACTGGAAAAATTATAGCTTTGACTAGACAGACCTTAGTTAGCAAAGTAATGTTTTTGCTTTTTACATATGGTCTAGGTTAGTCATTGCCTTCTTACAAAGGGCAGGTTTCTTTTATTTCAAGGCTGCTGTCATTATTGGCAGTAATTTGGAGCCCCAAAATATAAAGTCTGTCACTGTTTCCATTTGTGAGTCTACTTCTGTTTTGTACATAAGTTTATATTTTCATGTTTTTTTAGGCTCCACACATAAGGAATGTCATATATTGTTTCTGCTTCTGACATACTTCACTCAATATGACAATCTCTAGATCCACTCATGTTACTTCAAAAATAAATAAATAAAAGTATATGTCCCTATAAAGACATATCAGTTCAGTTCAGTACAGTTCAGTCACTCAGCTGAGTCTGACTCTTTGTGAACCCATGGACTTCAGCCTGCCAGACCTTTCTGTCCATCACAAACTCCTGGAGTTTACTCAAACTCATGTCCACTGACTAGGTAATGCCATCCAACCATCGCACTCTCTGTCATTCCCTTCACCAGTGTTCAATCTTTCCCTGCATCAGGTTCTTTTTCAATAAGTCAGATCCTCACATCAGGTAGCCAAAGTATTGGAGTTTCAGCTTCTGCATCAGTCCTTCCAATGAATAATCAGGATTTATTTCCTTTAGGATGGACTGGTTGCATCTCCTTGCAGTCCAAGGGACTGTCAAGAGTCTTCTCCAAAACCACAGTTCAAGCATCAATTCTTTGGCCCTCAGCTTTCTTTAGAGTTCAATTTTCACATCCATACATGACTACTGGAAAAAACTATAGCCTTGACTAAATGGATCTTTGTTGGCAAAGTAATGCTTCTGCTTTTAATATGCTGTCTAGGTTGGAAGCAACAGTTAGAACTGGACATGGACCCACAGCCTGGTTCCAAATAGGAAAAGGAGTCCGTCAAGGCTGTATATTGTCACCCTGCTTATTTAACTTATATGCAGAGTACATCATGA
>SJYW01019730.1:53803-82531 GCA_006410735.1 Raphicerus campestris | reverse complement strand
TTTTTTTTTTTTTTTTTAAATTAAACACTTATGTTATTCTATGCTTCCCAGGTGGCTCTAGTGGTAAAGAACCCACCTGTCAATTCAGGAGACATAAGAAATGTGAGTTAAGTCCTTGAGTCAGGAAGCTCCCCTGGAGGAGGGCATGGCAACCCACTCTGGTAGTCTTGCCTGGAGAATCTCATGGGCAAAGGAGCTTAGCGGGCTACAGTCCATAGGGTCACAAAGAGCTGGACATGACTAAGAAACTTAGCACACACATGTTATTATAAATCATAATATTGTATTATCTATTTTTAGAATTCATACTTTAAAAGTACTCATTGTCTTTCCTCTCTAAAAGAATGTAAATTCAATTATATCAAGACATAGCTTGCTTGTTAAAAAATGTAGACACTGAGCACAGTTTCTAACAAATCATAAACCCTCAATTAAAAAGAAACACAAACAAAACAGAACATTTGAGCTGATCAGCCATAGTGTGACCCGGTGCCTTTCCTCAGTCTTGCCCAGAGCCTCAAGATTGAAACAGTTCTTTAGGGTTAAAAAGCCCTCACCACCTAAGGAGTGCTAATGTCCATGTGTTGGAATGACTTTTCTTGTCTCAGCCTCAATGAATATTTTTTTAAAAATTCTTCTTTTGTGTGTGCATCATATGGCACCTTACTGTATCTGGACCCTGGGGGGATTGATGTTCTTCTACTAGAGCATAAGAGGGGTGTGTGTAGACCAGTTGCCTTGTATCAGATGTTGGGAGAGGCTTACTCTCCATGGGGGACTGTTGTCCACTATTGAAGTTGGTCTTATTCTGTTTTTTATCTGTGTATGTAAAGCATTGTTTCATTTAGGGATTAACTTCATTGTGTGTATTTTACTGTAGATAGAGTCCTCCATTTGCAGTGATGACCCTTACAAGTTATATCCACTGGACAGAGCAGAACATGTATGATTTTTAGTTTAATGGCATCAGTTTGGAAGAAGTGTAGAATAGAGTGAGTGTAGCTATTCTGTCAGAATGCCTGGCTTTCAGTTTCAGTCCTGTTACCTGATTATTGTAAATCTCCATTTTTTGAATTCATTCTTTAAAAGTATTTATTGTCTCTCCTCTTTAAAAGAATGTAAATTCAATTATATCAAGACATAGCTTGCTTGTTAAAAGATGTAGACCTTGAGCACAGTTTCTAACAAATGTGTGGTTATGTGACCACGCATCTGGATTTTAAGGACAGTCTTTGATTATGCTTGTCAGACTTATTTTTTCTATTATGAATCTACTTTAATGCTCAAAGTGTCTCAAGTTGGAAGGAAAATTATTTGCCCTCTACTTCATTTAAATGCCCATTGTAAAAGTATATTTGTTGTATAACCCTAGTTTATGTTATTGTCATTTTGTTACTAAAAATGTGTTCCTTTTTGGAACCTGTGTGATTCTTTTCTATTCTTATTATTTAACTTTTAATAGATTTTACAAGATTTCTTTACTTAGTACGTTTATTTAAATCACATAAAAGGAATTATTATTATACTACAACAAAATGATAGGAAGAAAAATTATTCATCTGACAGTGAAGGTTAGAAACTAAAAATTCTTAACAACCAAAAGAGAACACAATTAATTTTAATAAGCTAAAGTACAGCAGTAAGGCAAAAAGACAAGATATGTGATAAGCAGCTGTGGGACCTAAAGGTCATCACTAAACACGATTCTCATTTACCCTTTTACTTTTAGTGTCAGGATCTTGTTCTGGCAACATAAGCCCTTGAGATTTCTCAAGCTATCCCTCTGTATTGAGCTACCTTGCTAATTTAAAAGCCTTAGTGATTATGCTCTGTTACGATATTAATGGAAAGGTCAATGAATTCATGAAAATGCTTTTTTTCCCCTGCATTTTATGACATTTGGAACCTTCTCTTCATCTACAATTTTCAACAAGAAGCTGATTATCTGGTCATTTTGCATAATAAATGAACATAAGCAGTTACTGTTTGTGATAATATCACATTCCCTGTCATATG
This sequence comes from Raphicerus campestris, assembly GCA_006410735.1. Taxonomy (NCBI): domain Eukaryota; kingdom Metazoa; phylum Chordata; class Mammalia; order Artiodactyla; family Bovidae; genus Raphicerus; species Raphicerus campestris. The sequence continues at coordinate 80,515 of SJYW01019730.1, read as the reverse complement.
TTGGAAGGGCAGAATGGACATCTCTGGATTGTTTAGTACATTTTCTTATTTTTAGTATAAAATTAAAAAAAATAATGGAGAAAGAAGAAAGTGTTTTTTAATAAGACAAGCTATAACTTAAAAAATGAAAAGGTTAAATGTTATCTTCACAATCTTATATTGTGCTGACAGTGACTGCTAAAATTTTTCTAGAATTTTGAATTTGTTTTGGTGTAGAGTATCTGAAGAAAAATAGCAGAAACAAAGACTAGAGAATCTTGAGGTAATATAGTAAAGGAATGGCAATATTGCTGAAGATAAAACAGAAGAAACAATAACACCCAATGCCTTTTCTGGCATAGATCCAATTCTGTAACCCATAATAATGCTTATATTTTCTCATCTACCACAGTCAGATATTAAAAGAAAGATTTCAATATTTTTTTCATTATGTGAAAGAGAAATGTCATTCACATGGAGAGTGGACACTTTTTTTAAGGTTTGATCATATAACACAGTGGAACCCCTCCTCCACGTGTGCCTTTATAATAATAAAATGTCATACGTAGAAGCTACCAGTGTATATATCTTGTCATTTTTTGTGGATATTAATTATTCCTTAAAAATAGTTTGTGAACCAAAGAATTTTGAGGACTTAGTCTGCACTTTAATAATGGATATTTTTTTTGTCATTTCACTTTGTGTAGATCCAAAAGCAAATTAAATTGTATCAAAGAAAGTTTCAGTAAATCTAAGAACAAGTACTGGTTAAAACATTTGATAGCAAATATTAATTAAATCAAAGACTCTTGACATATATTTTATCATTTAATCAGCAGATGATAATATGATGTAGTTTAACGCTTTTCTTAATATGTTAACCTCACAGCTCTGAACACAGTTTGCAGCCTGCATTCACACTATTTGAGTACTCTGAAATCACTCAAGCAGGCTCATGTTTCCCCTAAGAGCAAATCCAAATCAATTGAAAATCGACACTGGAACTCAGCTCCTTCCAGCAGTGAGCTGGAACCAGCCTCAAAAGCCCTTGGCCTTGGCCATGCTTACCAGCAGGCCAACATGAGCTTTGGGACATTAAGTTAGCCACTCGGGGATCCAGCCCCACCCACCAGCATGCTGACAACAGTTTCAGGATACCCAGAACTCTGTAGCCACCCATGTTAGGAACTGACTTCCCTCACCAGTGGCCAGAAGACTCCACACAAGGCAGGGCTTGGCAACCAGGGGTTAGTCATATGACACAAGCTCTCAGACCCATGGATAGATCCACTAACTGGCCAACACCAGTTACAGTACCCCAGCCTCCACAGCCAGGGACACTGGGTCCTGGTTTCACCCACCAGTAAGCCAGCACTATCCCTTGGACCTAGCCTTACCCACCAGGGGTTAACATCAACACCTGCACACATTAGGCCAAAGTATCACCCAACAGCAAATCAAAACCAGCCATAGGACATCTAATCCAAATTAATTAAATTTGGGTAATCCCAAATTACCCACTTAGCGAGGTAATTTGTGATTCAGCATTACCAACCAGCAGGTCATTACCAGCTCTAAGACATCCTAATCATCACAGCCAGCTAAATCAGGAACCAATCACACCCTTCAGTAAGTTTATAATACTCCAGATCCCCAGTTCTCCAGCCAGCCATTTCAAGACCCAGCCCTACCAACCAATGGGCCAACACTAAACCCAAGACCTCTCAGACCTCATGACCCAGTCCCACCAACCAGCTGACTTGCATCAGACAGGAGCAAACCCTGTCCACAGGAGGCTGGCGGCCTCCACAGAAAGCATGTCTTACCAGTTAAGCAAACTAGAGACAGCCATTCCTATCAGTACATCCACAGTAGCCAGCCTGCCACAGCAGAAGGACCCATGCAACCCGTACAGAAGGCATTCCTAGAGATTACATGGTACAGCTACTATGGAGAACACCTATGGAAACTGTTTTAAAAACTGAAAATAGGGCTATAGTATTACCCTGCAATGCCACTCCTGGGCATATATCCAGAGAGAAACATTATGTGAAAAGATACATGCACCTCAATGTTCATTGCAGCACTGTTTGCAATAGCCAAGACATGGAAACAATTAAATGTCTATTGACAGAGGAGTGGATAAAGGTGATGTGGTACATATCTACAATGGAATGTTACTCAACCACTAAAAAGAATGAAATAATACCATTTTCAGCAACATAGATGGACCTAGAGATCATCATACTAAGTTTATTAAGTTAGGGAAGGAGAAATATCATACGATAACTTTATTATGTGGAGTATAAAAAGAAATGATACAAATGAACCTCCTTATAAAAGAGAAAGTGAATCACAAACCTGGAGAATGGTTTGCCAAGGGGAGGGATGGGGGAAGGGATAGTTGGGGAGTTTGGGATGTATATGTACACACTACTATGTTTAAAATGAATAGCCAGCAAAAACCTACTGTATAACACATGGAACTCTGTTCAATATTGTGTGGAACCCCAGATGAGAATTTAATTTATGGGAGAATGGATATGTGTGTATGTATGGCTGGACCCCTTCACTGTTCACCTGAAACTGTCATAACATCGTTAATCAGTTATACCCCAATACAAAATAAAAAGTCCAAAATACCTGTAGTAAGATATGTATATATGCTGCCTACAAGAGAGTCAATTCAACTCTAAAAACACAGACTTAATGTGATGAAATGAAAATTTTTATTTCATGTACATGAAAATGAAAAGAAAACCAGTGTAACAATATTTTCAGTAAAGTTGCAAGAGACAAAATTAATAGACAGAAATCTGTTGCATTTCTATACACTTAGAATGAACTTTCAGAAAGGGAAATGGAGAAAGCAATGTTATTTACAAGTATTTAGAAAAGAATAAAGTCTAATTCCAACTAAGGAAGTAAAAGACCTGTGTTCAGAAAACGCTAAGACACTAAGACGCTGATGAAAGAAGTTGACTATGACCTGAAGAGATAGAAATATATGTATATATATATTAATTCACAGAATGGAAAAATTAATATTATTTAAATGACCATAGTATCCACAGATTCAATGCAATCTCTATCAAAAATTAATGGAATTGTTCACAGAACTAGAACAAATAATTCCAAAATTTCTATGGAAACACAAAAGACCCCTAATTGCCAAAATAATCTTCAGAAAGAAGTACAAAACTGGAGACATCATCCTCTCTAATTTCAAACTACACTACAAAGCTACACTAATCAACAGAGTATGATACTGGCACAAAAAAGACACATAGATCAACAAAACAGGATAGAAAATTCAAAAAATGAGTGCATACATATGTGGGCAATCAAGTCTATGATAAAGGAGGCAAGAAAATACAAGGAGGAAAAGACAACCTCTCAATAAATAGTGNGAGTATGATACTGGCACAAAAAAGACACATAGATCAACAAAACAGGATAGAAAATTCAAAAAATGAGTGCATACATATGTGGGCAATCAAGTCTATGATAAAGGAGGCAAGAAAATACAAGGAGGAAAAGACAACCTCTCAATAAATAGTGCTGGGAAAACTGAACAACTACATGTGAAAGACTCAAACCAGACTACTTTATCATGCAGTATATAAAAACAAACAAACAACAAAACAAAAAGTATTAAAAACTTAAATGTAAGTCCTAGAACCATAAAAAATCTAGAAGAACACAAAGTCAATAAGCTCTTTGATGTTAGTCTTTGTAATTTTTTTGAAGAAGGCTGTCATGTCAGGCAAGGAAAACAAGAGTTAAATAAGACTATATAAAATGATTATGTACATATAAAGAAACTATCCACAAAAAGGATACATTGCCTATTGAAATGGAAATTTTTACAAGTGATATATCTGATTTTGTTGCTTTTTAGTCACTGAGTGTGTCCAACTCTTCTGTGGCCCCATGGAGTTTAGCCCACCAGGCTTCTCTGTCCATGAACTTTCCCAGGAAAGAACACTGGAGTGGGCTGCCATTTTCTTCTCCAGGGGATCTTCCCAACCCAAAGATAGACCCCTCCTCTCCTGCACTGACAAGGAGATTCTTTATCACTAAGATACAAGGGAAGACTGATATATTTGATAAGGGCTTAATATTTAAAATATACAAAGAATTCATACAACCCAGCATCAAAAGACAAACGACCCAACTGAAAATAGGCAAAGGATCTGAATAGACATTTTTCCAAAGAAACTGTACAGATAGCCAATACTAGCACAAAAAGATGCTCAAAATCCTTAATTATCAGGAAAATGAAAAATCAAAGCAATCACCACACACCTATCAGATACTTTTATCAAAACTATTACAAATATTGATGAGGATGTGGAGAGAAGGGAACCATTTGCACAGATGGTGAGAATGTGGAGAATGTGTTCAGTCACTGTTCAAAACATTGTGGTGATTTCTCAAAAAATTGATACTACAACTACTATATGATCCAGCAATTCCACTTCTGGATATTTATCAGAATAAAACAAAAACACTAATTAGAAAAGTTATCTTGTCCCGTATGTTGATTGCAAAATCATTTACAATAGCCAACACATAGAAATAATATAGGTGTCTATCTAAAGAGGAATGGATAGAGAAGATGTGACATATAGATTGCCATAAAGAAGGCTGAGCACTGAGGAATTAATGTTTCAAATTGTAGTACTGGAGAAGAGTCAAGAGTCCATTTGACAGCAAGGAGATGAAACCAGTCAATCCTAAAGGAAATCAACCCTGTACATTCACTGGAAGGACTGATACTGAAGCTCCAATACTTTGGCCATTTAATGAGAAGATCCGACTTATTTGAAAAGAGCCTGATGCTGGGAAAGATTGAGGGCAGGAGGAAAAGGGGATGACAGAGGTTGAGATGGTTGGATTGCATCACTGACTCAATGGACATGAGTTAGAACAAACTCCAGGAGATAGTGAAGGACAGGGAAACCTGAAGTGCTGCAGTCCATGGGGGTGTAAAGAGTCAGACATGATTGAGTGAGTGAACAACAAATATTACTCAGACATAAAAAATAATTAAATTTTACCTTTTGCTCAGTGAAATAAATCAAAGAGAGAAAGACAAATATTGTATGATATCACTTATGTGTAGGATATAAAACATCAAAACAAATAACAAACAAATGTTTGCCAGTGTAGAAAGAGGAAGGAATATGAAAAAAAAAAAAAAAAAGGTGTGGGGGATTAAGAGCACAAACTTCCAGTTGCAAAATAAATGTGTTATGGGCATGAAATCTATAGTGTGAAGACTGTAATAAATAACTATATAGTATCTTTGTATGATGACATAACTATACTTATGATGCATGTTGAAATGTATAAAAATCATTATATTGTATAACAGGAGCTAACCTAGTATTGCAGGTCAATTATACTTTAAAAAAAAACTCATAAGAAAAGAAATCAGATTTGCGATTACCAGAGGTTGGTGGTGAGGTGAGGAAAAATTAGATGAAGGCAATAACAACGTGCGTTTCAAGTTATATGATAAGTAAGTAAATGAATTTAAGTAATTTAAAAATAATCATCAGTACATACATTTTAAAGTACACTGAACGTTTTGTTTAATTTTCACAGAACTTTGAATTATGCTTTTTATACAAAAATGGTCAGTTCAGTTCAGTTGCTCAGTCGTGTCCGACTCTTTGCGACCCCATGAATCGCAGCACGCCAGGCCTCCTTGTCCATCACCAACTCCCGGAGTTCATTCAGACTCACGGCCATCGAGTCAATGATGCCAGCCGGCCATCTCATCCTCGGTCGTCCCCTTCTCCTCCTGCCCCCAATCCCTTCAAGCATCAGTCTTTTCCAATGAGTCAACTCTTCGAATGAGGTGGACAAAGTACTGAAGTTTAAGCTTTATCATCATTCCTTCCAAAGAATACCCAGGGCTGATCTCCTTTAGAATGGACTGATTGGATCTCCTTGCAGTCCAAGGGACTCTCAAGACAAAAGTGGTAATCTTTAACAATAAGTTGAATATTATTTCTTAAAATACAAGTATTAGAAGCTTCTCAGAATTAGACTCATGTACCCATTCAAAATATGTAAAAGAACTCAGAATAATCTTCCCATTATCTACATTTTCAATTATTTTATTTTTAAAAATGACAAGATCTGAACTACCTATGACCAATATAACACAAAAAATGATTTTGCAGAGTGTTGTTGTTGTTGTTTTTGTGGTTGTTCAGTTGTTTGGTCATGTCTTTACAGCTCCATGGACTGCAATATGCATGGCTTCTCTGTTTTTCATCTCACAGGGTTTGTTCAAACTCATATCCATTGAGTCAATGATGCCACCCAACCATTTCATTTTCTATCTCCCATTCTCCTCCTGCCTTCAGTTTTTCCCAGCATTGGGTTCTTTTTCAAAAAGTCAGATCCTCGCATAGGTAGCCAAAGTATTGGCGCTTCGGCTCCAGCATCAGTCCTTCCAATGAATATTTATGGTGAATTTCCTTTAGGATTGACTGGTTTCATCTCCTTGCTGTGCAAGGGACTCTCAAGAATCTTCTCCAGCACCACAGTTTGAAAGTATTTATTTATTCTTCAGTGCTCAACCTTCGTTTTGGTCCAGTTCTCACATCTGTACATGACTAATGGAAAGTGTTGATTGTCATCTATTTTTAAAAATTATATGAAACTACAAAACTCCTAACCAAAATTATAAAGAAATGGAGCATATATAATGGGAAGTACAGTACACACAGAAAATGTTTTTTTTTTTTTTTTCAGATCAATTGTATTTCAAAGAAATACCATCTTTAACTTCCAATTACATCATAGTTACATTGTGAAAGAAATAGAACGAACTGTAATATAATTGTGTTACAAGTTAATAAGACACTCAAAGTCTCCAACATGATATTCAAGATCTTCCTGAATTTATGATAAATACTAAATTTTATATTTTGTACCCTTCCTATTCATTTTGTTTCATCTGCCAAATCTTTAAACACAAAAATCAGTATGAGTTATAATCAACTATTTATGCAAAAATTATAACAAATAAATAGAGAATATTAGTACTGGCAGTTTGCCTAATGAGATGCTACTTCAAATGTGAAAGCTTGGCAAATGACTTGTAAAATGTCATTGGAAATTAAAAGTAACAACATTTCATGAAAAGTTGCAGGAACCAGAGACTGAAACGTCTTTACTCAATTCAGATTCCTAAGCCTTTGCCTATTTGACATGATGATGTATAGTCAAAAATAGGCACAAATTATGTTGTAACATTTGATACTTTTCAAGAGAAAAATTTGGGAGACTGATAAAGTGGAATATTGCTTATAACATGAATCTGAGGCTGCTATGTAAGTTGCTATGATTTATTTTTATAAAATCCTTCAATTCATTATTTATTTTATACCTTTCTAAGTTGTTTGGGTAGTGAAATAAAAGTGATAGACAGTTTTATTCCACAGCAGAAGTATGTACAACTATTCTAAAAAAAAATATGAAGTAGATTTGCTTGCATTACTCCCTTGATTGAGTTGCAAATCATTATACTTACTTCATTTTACATTAGCCAGTTTATTCTGTAACTAAAAGAGAGAAGTTTTGCTTAACATTATCTTGACAATTACCTTTTGAAATGACTTAGGGCCTCTCAGTGATGAAAAACTTATACACATAATTATGAAAAAAATATGACTGTCAATAACTTAGATATGTACAAGGCTGAGAGTAACTCCTTTTGGTACTTAAATCAATGCCTGTATTATTTAATGTATTAATGCAAAATTTTAAATTTGAATTGTTACACTCCCATCCTCACCTCTATTTTGATAAGGGCATATTTGCTTGGCTTTTACACCAAAGAAAGTTTGTAAAAAGCTTTCATAATGATGATAAGTTACTAGACAATCTTATGCTCAGAGATCATGTGGATATTCAACTCAGACTACAATAACAGAAATCATTTTTATTCACTTAATATATTAGCTAAATTATAAGAGGTGTCTTAAAATGAATAGCAGGGAATATATGAGAACATATACTTGAGCTTAGAAAGCAGACACCAATAATATAAAAGTTTAATTAAGTATATATGGCCAAATAGTATATTTTAGAAATCATAGGCCACATGGCATTTAACCAACTACACGAATTAATTTGTGGTTCAAAATTTGAAGGGTAGGATATAGTGTTTATTTACATTAAATGTGAATACAACACCTATCTCAGCTTCTATTCCATTTGATACAAAAAGTGTCAAAAGTGTCATTGTCTTTAACATGTCATAACATAGGGACTATTTTTTGGAAATTTAGTTAATTTACAATATTGTGATAGTGTCAGTTGTACAGTAAAGTGATTCAGTTATGCATATATATCAATATAGAGAACATATATATTTTTTACACTATCTTCAATTACAGGTTATTACAAGATATTGAGTATATTCCCTGTGCTATACAGTGGGTCCTTGATGTTTATCTATTTTATATATGTGTGTATATTTTAATCTAAAACCCCTAATTTATTCCTCCCTATTTCTTTGGTCATCACGTTTGTTTTCTGTGTCTATGACACTATAAATAAGCTTATTTATATCATTTTTTAAATTGCACATATAAAGTTCAGTGCCAATGTTTCATTCATTTTGAAGTACTAAATCTTACAACCAAATTAAAATATAGATATTATAGACAAATTAAAGTGATTAAAATAAAAAAGGAATGATTTCTCTTTTCTTTCCTAGATCACTGTTCTTATAAAAAACTTAGCTAAAAGCCAAACAATGTTTTAATTTTCAGAAATAAGAGAAATCAAATCATTGTACATTATTAGGCCCCAATAACTTTTACAAAACTCATCTCTAAGGCTTTCTCTGCATCTATTGAGATAATCATCCATCCGTAAAACTCTCCAGAAAGGAGGAATAGAAGAAACATACCTCAACATAATAAAAGCTATATATGACAAACCCACAGCAAACATTATCCTCAGTGGTGAAAAATTGAAAGTGTTTCCCCTAAAATCAGGAACAAGACAAGGGTGCCCACTTTCAACACTGCTATTCAACATAGTTTTGGAAGTTTTGGCCACAGCAATCAGAGCAGAAAAAGAAATAAAAGGAAACCAAATTGGAAAAGAAGAATTAAAACTCTCACTGTTTGCAGATGACATGATCCTCTACATAGAAAACCCTAAAGACTCCACCAGGAAACTACTAGAGCTAATCAGTGAATATAGTAATGTTGCAGGATATAAAATCAACACACAGAAATCCCTTGCATTCCTATACATTAATAGTGAGAAAATAGAGAAATTAAAGAAAGAATTCCATTCACCATTGCAAAGAAAAGAATACAATATTTAGGAATATATCTACCTAAAGAAACTAAAGGCCTATTATATAGAAAACTATAAAACATTAATGAAAGAAATCAAAGAGGACACTAATAGATGGTGAAATAAACCACGTTCATGGATTGGAAGAATCAATATAGTGAAAATGAGTATATTACCCAAAACAATTTATAGATTCAATGCAATCCCTATCAAGCTACCAACAGTATTTTTCACAGAGCTAGAACAAATAATTTCACAATTTGTATGGAAATTAAAAAAAAAAAACACCTCGAATCACCAAAGTAAACTTGAGAAAGAAGAGTGGGACTGGAAGAATCAACCTGTCTGACTTCAGGCTCTACTACAAAGCCACAGTCATCATGACATTATGGTACTGGCATAAAGACAGAAATATAGATCAATGGAACAAAATAGAAAGCCCAGAGATAAATCCACGCAGCTATGGACACCTTATCTTTGAAAAGGAGGCAAGAATATGCAATGGGTTAAAGACAATCTCTTTAACAAGTGGTGCTGGGAAAACTGGTCAACNGTCTTTACTCAATTCAGATTCCTAAGCCTTTGCCTATTTGACATGATGATGTATAGTCAAAAATAGGCACAAATTATGTTGTAACATTTGATACTTTTCAAGAGAAAAATTTGGGAGACTGATAAAGTGGAATATTGCTTATAACATGAATCTGAGGCTGCTATGTAAGTTGCTATGATTTATTTTTATAAAATCCTTCAATTCATTATTTATTTTATACCTTTCTAAGTTGTTTGGGTAGTGAAATAAAAGTGATAGACTTAGTTTTATTCCACAGCAGAAGTATGTACAACTATTCTAAAAAAAAATATGAAGTAGATTTGCTTGCATTACTCCCTTGATTGAGTTGCAAATCATTATACTTACTTCATTTTACATTAGCCAGTTTATTCTGTAACTAAAAGAGAGAAGTTTTGCTTAACGTTATCTTGACAATTACCTTTTGAAATGACTTAGGGCCTCTCAGTGATGAAAAACTTATACACATAATTATGAAAAAAATATGACTGTCAATAACTTAGATATGTACAAGGCTGAGAGTAACTCCTTTTGGTACTTAAATCAATGCCTGTATTATTTAATGTATTAATGCAAATTTTTAAATTTGAATTGTTACACTCCCATCCTCACCTCTATTTTGATAAGGGCATATTTGCTTGGCTTTTACGCCAAAGAAAGTTTGTAAAAAGCTTTCATAATGATGATAAGTTACTAGACAATCTTATGCTCAGAGATCATGTGGATATTCAACTCAGACTACAATAACAGAAATCATTTTTATTCACTTAATATATTAGCTAAATTATAAGAGGTGTCTTAAAATGAATAGCAGGGAATATATGAGAACATATACTTGAGCTTAGAAAGCAGACACCAATAATATAAAAGTTTAATTAAGTATATATGGCTAAATAGTATATTTTAGAAATCATAGGCCACATGGCATTTAACCAACTACACGAATTAATTTGTGGTTCAAAATTTGAAGGGTAGGATATAGTGTTTATTTACATTAAATGTGAATACAACACCTATCTCAGCTTCTATTCCATTTGATACAAAAAGTGTCAAAAGTGTCATTGTCTTTAACATGTCATAACATAGGGACTATTTTTTGGAAATTTAGTTAATTTACAATATTGTGATAGTGTCAGTTGTACAGTAAAGTGATTCAGTTATGCATATATATCAATATAGAGAACATATATATTTTTTACACTATCTTCAATTACAGGTTATTACAAGATATTGAGTATATTCCCTGTGCTATACAGTGGGTCCTTGATGTTTATCTATTTTATATATGTGTGTATATTTTAATCTAAAACCCCTAATTTATTCCTCCCTATTTCTTTGGTCATCACGTTTGTTTTCTGTGTCTATGACACTATAAATAAGCTTATTTATATCATTTTTTAAATTGCACATATAAAGTTCAGTGCCAATGTTTCATTCATTTTGAAGTACTAAATCTTACAACCAAATTAAAATATAGATATTATAGACAAATTAAAGTGATTAAAATAAAAAAGGAATGATTTCTCTTTTCTTTCCTAGATCACTGTTCTTATAAAAAACTTAGCTAAAAGCCAAACAATGTTTTAATTTTCAGAAATAAGAGAAATCAAATCATTGTACATTATTAGGCCCCAATAACTTTTACAAAACTCATCTCTAAGGCTTTCTCTGCATCTATTGAGATAATCATCCATCCGTAAAACTCTCCAGAAAGGAGGAATAGAAGAAACATACATCAACATAATAAAAGCTATATATGACAAACCCACAGCAAACATTATCCTCAGTGGTGAAAAATTGAAAGTGTTTCCCCTAAAATCAGGAACAAGACAAGGGTGCCCACTTTCAACACTGCTATTCAACATAGTTTTGGAAGTTTTGGCCACAGCAATCAGAGCAGAAAAAGAAATAAAAGGAAACCAAATTGGAAAAGAAGAATTAAAACTCTCACTGTTTGCAGATGACATGATCCTCTACATAGAAAACCCTAAAGACTCCACCAGGAAACTACTAGAGCTAATCAGTGAATATAGTAATGTTGCAGGATATAAAATCAACACACAGAAATCCCTTGCATTCCTATACATTAATAGTGAGAAAATAGAGAAATTAAAGAAAGAATTCCATTCACCATTGCAAAGAAAAGAATACAATATTTAGGNAGTGAATATAGTAATGTTGCAGGATATAAAATCAACACACAGAAATCCCTTGCATTCCTATACATTAATAGTGAGAAAATAGAGAAATTAAAGAAAGAATTCCATTCACCATTGCAAAGAAAAGAATACAATATTTAGGAATATATCTACCTAAAGAAACTAAAGGCCTATTATATAGAAAACTATAAAACATTAATGAAAGAAATCAAAGAGGACACTAATAGATGGAGAAATAAACCACGTTCATGGATTGGAAGAATCAATATAGTGAAAATGAGTATATTACCCAAAACAATTTATAGATTCAATGCAATCCCTATCAAGCTACCAACGGTATTTTTCACAGAGCTAGAACAAATAATTTCACAATTNTCTTTCAGGATTTGAAGTAACTCAACTAGAATTCCATCACCTGCACTAGCTTTGTTCATAGTGATGCTTCCTAAGGCCCACTTGACTTCACATTCCAGGCTGTCTAGTTCTAGGTGAGTGATCACACCATCATGATTATCTGGGTCATGATGATCTTTTTTGTATAGTTTTTCTGTGTATTCTTTTCACCTCCTTACCATTTCTTCCTTTAATGTGCCCATTTTTGCATGAAAAGTTCCCTTTGTATCTCTAATTTTCTTGAAGTGATCTCTAGTCTTTACCATTCTATTTTTTTTTCCATCTGTTTCTTTGCACTTGTTACCGAGAAAGGCTTTTTTTTTCTCTCTTGCTATTCTTTGAAACTCTGCATTCAAATGGGTATATCTTTACAGGACTCCTCAGACAACCATTTTGCCTTTTCGCTTTTCTTTTTCTTGAGGATGATGTTGATCACTGCCTCCTGTACAATGTCACAGACCTCCGTCCATAGTACATCAGGCACTCTGTCTATCACATCTAATCCCTTGAACTTATTTATCATTTCCTTTGTATAGTCATAGGGATTTGATTTAAGTCATGCATGGATGGTCTAGTGGTTTTCCCTACTTTCTTCAATTTCAGTCTGAATTTGGCATTAAGGATTTCATGATCTGAGCCACAGTCAGCTCCCAGTTTTGTTTTTTGCTGACTGTATAGAGAGCTTCTCCATCTTTGGCGGCAAAGAATATAAGCAATCTGATTTTGGTTTTGACCATCTGCTGATGTCTATATGTAGTGTCCTCTCTTGTGTGTTTGGAAGAGAGTGTTTGGTATGACCAGTAGGTTCTCTTGGCAAAACTCGGTTAGTCTTTGCCCTGCTTCACTCTGTACTCCAAGGCCAAATTTGCCTGTTACTCCAGGTATTTCTTGACTTTCTACTCTTCCCATCCCCTGTTATGAAAAGAGCTCAGTAAATGACTATATTATTGGACACTCCTGTTAGCTTAGTCATTAAAGAATCTACCTCCAATGCAGCAGACCTGGGTTTGATTCCTGGGTTGGGAAGACCCCCTGGAGAAGGAAATGGCAACCTACTCCAGTCTTCTTTCTGGAAAATCCCATGGACAGGGGTACCTGGCAGGTTACAGTACATGGAGTTGCAAGAGTCGGACATGACTAGTGACTAAACCAGAACCAATTATAAAATAATAGAAATAAAAGTAATTTTTTTCTTTTACTTATCACAATCTCCAACTTAAAACAATAGCCTCTCTACAATGACAAAAATAATTTTGTCTGCTTTTGAATTTTCTCACTGATGTAACAGTTTCTCCATAATGAGTGGAAAATCTATTTAGGGCCCACTCTAATGTCCAGAAATTAGACATGGCCCTAATTTTTTCATTTGAAAGTAACATAAGATGTATAATCTCTCTTCCACATGACAGATTATTTTGTTTGAAAATGTTTATACCACTCTTTTCATAAAATGTATTTCTAGCCTTACATTTTCTACTTCCTTCAATGGTTTTCCAAAATAACTAGCTTTCACAAACTTCACAATGTTCAGTCATTTGATGCATGCACTTTAATATCATCATTATTAAACTTAGTTTCCAAGGACTTACCTATCTTGAATTTTAGCAGACTTTTATGTCTTTATTTGGGTTGTAGAAACTTGTTATAAATCTTTAGTATATTTACCTTAAATTAAGTATGACTAATATTTAAGGGATACTTGTTCTGTATTAATTATTGTGTTATATGTCAAGGAGATTGGAAATTAAAAAAAAAAAAGCTAAGATACCTTGAAGCTTTAGCTACTCTTCATTTAGTATTGTCTTAAAATATGCTGGATATTTGCATCAGAACTGTAATAAAATGTACAGTTCTAAACCCCAACACTACATATAAAAACTAATACTACACCCCCACTTACATCATTGTACAGATTATGCAGACAGAAAATCCATAAGAAAAGACAGGTATTCAACAGCAACTTAGATAGGCTGGGCCTAATATATATATATGGGCTTCTCCAGTGGCTCAGATGGTAAAGAATCTGCATGCAAAACAGGACACTTTGATCCCTGCATGGGGAAGGTCCCCTGGAGAAGAGAATGGCCATCCACTCTAGCGTTCTCGCCTAGAGAATTTCATAGACAAAGGAACCTGGTGGGCTACAGTTCATGGGGTCACAAAGAGTCGGACATGACTGAGTGAAAAACACTTTTACTTTCAATAGATATATACAGAATAGTTTAACCAAAAGCAGAAGAATATACTTTCTTTTCATATGTACATGAAATAGTCTCCATAATAGATACACAAGCTGGGCCACAAAGCAAGTCTCAATATTTAACAATATTGAAAGCATATAAAGAATCATTATAAACTATGATAGTATGAGACTAGAAATCAGCTACAAGAAAATAACTGCAAACATATAAATACACGAAGGCTAAAAATATGCTACTAAAAACATATGGGTCACTAAAAAATCAAATATACAGTAACCCAAAAACTATGGAATGGTGCTAAAGTAATTCTAAGAGGGAAGATTAAGCAACACAGCTTACCTCAGGCATCAAGAAAAATCTCAAATAAACATCCAACTTTACACCTAGAGAATTTAGAAAAAAGAAGAGCAAACAAAATCCAATGTTAGCAGAAGGAAGTAAATAACAAAAGATCATAGCAAAAATAGAAACCAAAAAATAATAGAAAAATCAATGAGACTGAGCTGTTTTTTTTTTCCTTTAGAGATAATAAAAGTTGATAAATCTTTAGAAATACTAATCAAAAGAGAGAGGAAAAAAATGTTTCAAATAAATAAAATAAGACGTGAAAAAATTTACAATTGACACCATAGAAATACAAAAGAAAATAAAAGTTTGCCTAAAACAATTATAAACCAATAAAATGGACAAATCTAACAGATAGTAACTGCAGCCATAAAATTAAGACACTTGCTCCTTGGAAGAAAAGCCATGGCTAACTTAGATAGCATATTAAAAAGCAGAGACATTACTTTGGCAGCAATGGTCTGTATAGTCAAAGCTATAGTTTTTCTAGTAGGCATGTATGGATGTGAGAATTGGACCATAAAGAAGGCTGAGATCAAGGAATTGATATTCTGAACTATGGTGTTGCAGAAGACTCTTGAGAATCCCTTGGAGTGCAAGAAGATCAAACCAGTGAATTCTCAAGGAAATCAGTCCTGAATATTCATTGGAAAGACTGATGCTGAAGCTGAAGCTCCAATGCATTGGTCACCTGATGAGAAAAGCTGACTTATTGGAAAAGTCCCTGATGCTGGGAAAGATGGAGGCAAGAGTAAAAGGGGATGATAGAGGATGTGATGTTTGGATGGCTTCACTGACTCAACGGACAGTCTGAGTCAGCTTAGGGAGTTGGTGATAGACTGGAGAGCCTGGCGTGCTGCAGTCCATGGGGTCAGAAAGAATCAGACACAACTGAGAGACTGAACTCATTGATGGGCTTCCCAGGTTGCTCGGTTGATAAATAGCCTGCCTGCCAAGGCAGGAAATGCAAGAAATGTGGTTTTGATCCCTGGTTGGGAAGATCCTCTGGAGAAGAAATGACTAAGTATTCTTTCTTGGAAAATTTAATGGACAGAGGAGCTTGGCAGGCTATAGTTCATGAAGTGGAAAAGAATCAGACATGACTGAGCTTGTGCACACAAACACATACACACATGTAAATCTAGCAAATGATTCTAATGCTTATTTATTTATTTCATTTTTAGGGCATGTTTTACTAATGTGAAAACACTTTTCTGAATGTCATTTGTTGTCTTTTATCTTCCGAAGTGGATTAGTTTTTTATAAAATTTCATAAGTCACATTTTAGTCTGACAAAATAATATATAATAAATATATAATAAATACTGTATGATAAATATTATCTATATACACTATATAGTAATGTATAATAAATATTATCTAATAATAAATATTATTTAACTTCTGCTTTTTGTTTAAATTCTCTCATATCCTTTCCAACATATAGGTCTAATGTTAGATCACAGAATTAAGAAATAATTACAAAACTTCCTACAGATTCAGGGCTTTTAAGGTCTATAAATTCACTGCAATTAAGTTAGAATAAAGCTGTTGAATTATGTATCTATATCTATTTTTTTAAGGAAATGTAAGCAGCTTTTACTGGGTTGACAAATAAATTTCAAATCTATNCAAATAAATAAAATAAGACGTGAAAAAATTTACAATTGACACCATAGAAATACAAAAGAAAATAAAAGTTTGCCTAAAACAATTATAAACCAATAAAATGGACAAATCTAACAGATAGTAACTGCAGCCATAAAATTAAGACACTTGCTCCTTGGAAGAAAAGCCATGGCTAACTTAGATAGCATATTAAAAAGCAGAGACATTACTTTGGCAGCAATGGTCTGTATAGTCAAAGCTATAGTTTTTCTAGTAGGCATGTATGGATGTGAGAATTGGACCATAAAGAAGGCTGAGATCAAGGAATTGATATTCTGAACTATGGTGTTGCAGAAGACTCTTGAGAATCCCTTGGAGTGCAAGAAGATCAAACCAGTGAATTCTCAAGGAAATCAGTCCTGAATATTCATTGGAAAGACTGATGCTGAAGCTGAAGCTCCAATGCATTGGTCACCTGATGAGAAAAGCTGACTTATTGGAAAAGTCCCTGATGCTGGGAAAGATGGAGGCAAGAGTAAAAGGGGATGATAGAGGATGTGATGTTTGGATGGCTTCACTGACTCAACGGACAGTCTGAGTCAGCTTAGGGAGTTGGTGATAGACTGGAGAGCCTGGCGTGCTGCAGTCCATGGGGTCAGAAAGAATCAGACACAACTGAGAGACTGAACTCATTGATGGGCTTCCCAGGTTGCTCGGTTGATAAATAGCCTGCCTGCCAAGGCAGGAAATGCAAGAAATGTGGTTTTGATCCCTGGTTGGGAAGATCCTCTGGAGAAGAAATGACTAAGTATTCTTTCTTGGAAAATTTAATGGACAGAGGAGCTTGGCAGGCTATAGTTCATGAAGTGGAAAAGAATCAGACATGACTGAGCTTGTGCACACAAACACATACACACATGTAAATCTAGTAAATGATTCTAATGCTTATTTATTTATTTCATTTTTAGGGCATGTTTTACTAATGTGAAAACACTTTTCTGAATGTCATTTGTTGTCTTTTATCTTCCGAAGTGGATTAGTTTTTTTATAAAATTTCATATGAAGTCACATTTTAGTCTGACAAAATAATATATAATAAATATATAATAAATACTGTATGATAAATATTATCTATATACACTATATAGTAATGTATAATAAATATTATCTAATAATAAATATTATTTAACTTCTGCTTTTTGTTTAAATTCTCTCATATCCTTTCCAACATATAGGTCTAATGTTAGATCACAGAATTAAGAAATAATTACAAAACTTCCTACAGATTCAGGGCTTTTAAGGTCTATAAATTCACTGCAATTAAGTTAGAATAAAGCTGTTGAATTATGTATCTATATCTATTTTTTTAAGGAAATGTAAGCAGCTTTTACTGGGTTGACAAATAAATTTCAAATCTATTTTAAAAATTGCCCCTGATGGAAACTTTCTATTTTATGCTATTTATTTTTATGATTTGTTAAAATGTATGCTGTCTTGATATACAGCTTCTCTCATGAAAAATAAACTTCTATTGAAGTTACTGATGACTTATTACCTGCTTAAGAAAACCTGAATATTAAAATGCATAGAGACTCCATAGGCACACCAAATTATAGCATGAATAAGGGAATTTTTCAGTCTTTCTCAATAATGTCCCTAAACCCACCATAAAAAAAAAATCCACAAAAATTAGAGAGACAACATAGAGAATCAACATATAGATAGCAAGGGGTAAAGGGAGGTGGGATGAATAGGGAGATTGAGATTGACATATGCACACTAAGGGAGGTGATGTATATATTATCCTGAACCAAGAATCTTAGACAAATGCTGAGTATTCAAAGTAAATTTTGTCCCTTTACGATCTTTTGAGTTGTCCAATCTTATTTTCACGGAAAATTATTTTTAATCTAAAGTAACAGGGACTTTCCTGGTGGCCCAGTGGCTAAGCCTCCATGCTCCCAATGCAGAGGGCCCAGGTTCTATCCCTGGTCATGGCACTTGATCCCACATGCCTTGCCAAGAGTTTGCATGTCACAACTAAAAGATTCTGCATGCCACAACTAAAACCTGGCACAACCTAATAAATAAATAAACAAAAATTAATATTAAAGGCAAAAGGAAAAGGTGGTGGCCAAGGATGAGATGGTCAGATAGCATTCAATGGACATGAATTTAACCAAACTCTGGAAGATAGTGAAGGACAGAGGAGTCTGGCATGCTGCAGTTCATGGGATTGCAAAGAGTTGTACATGACTTAGCAACTGAAAAACAACAATGAAAAAATATTAAAGTAGCAAATATAAGTACAACACCTCAGTAAAATAGAAACAAATTCCTATAATCCATTATTACTATTAATCAATTAAAATTATATACAGTAACATCTTACATCTGCAAGGAAAAAAGGATGTGCTATTAATGATAAGACAGAAAAATAGAAACTAAAAATAGTATTGAGATAATTAATATACTTTAGAAAAACATTTTACCCCTTAGTCAAAATATTAACAAAATTTAAATGAAGAGAATCCATGGAGTCACCAAAGTAAAGCATGAATAATTTTTAAATCTGTCCCAAATATATCCCTACTGCTACTACTGCTGTTAAGCCGCTTCAGTCGAGTCCGACTCTGCAACGCCAGAGACGGCAGCCCACCAGGCTCCCCCATCCCTGGGATTCTCCAGGCAAGAAAACTGGAGTGGGTTGCCATGCCTTCTCCAATGAATGAAAGTGAAAAGTGAAAGTGAAGTCACTCAGTCGTGTCCAACTCTTAGCGACCCCATGGACTGCAGCCTACCAGGCTCCTCCGTCCATGGAATTTTCCAGGTGAGAGTACTGGAGTCGGGTGCCATTGCCTTCTCCAAACCCATAGCAAAAAATATGGAGAGACAGACATAGAGAACAAACATGGATACCAAGGAGCAAAAGGAAGGTGGGATGAACTGAGAGACTGAAATTGACATATATATATATAAAATTGTTACTATGTATAAAATAGATAGATAATCAGATCTTACTGTGTATCACAAGAAACTCAGTGCTCTTTGGTGATCTAAATTTAAAGAAAATCCGAGAAAGAAGGGATATATGTTTATGCATAGCTGATTCACTTTGCTGTAGAGTAAAAACTACCACAACATTGTAAAGCAAATATACTCCAAAAAAGTTTTTTAGAAATAGATAGAAGTTACAGCATATACTTATTGTTCATAGGCAGCCTTGCTCCAGTCTTTATTACTGTCCTGTCAGTAAGAAATATGCCTTCAGTCCTCTCTATATATTGAGTATGTAGCCTCCAGTGAATGGAGTAAGATCCCAAAGGTGGCAATACCATCCTTTCTAAAGATTGCCAACTTAATATTCTGAGTAGAGTACTGTAAGAGGGGTGGGGGTTGACATTGCTATTAGAACATTTCAGGGTAGCTGAACTCACTCCAGTATTCTTGCCTGGAGAATCCCAGGGACGGGGGAGCCTGGTGGGCTGCCATCTATGGGGTCGCACAGAGTCGGACACGACTGAAGTGACTTAGAAGCAGCAGCAGTGACATAATAATTTAATACCTGGACTAAGAAACAAAAAATGAGGTTTAAATAATTCAGCAATTCACTAATTGCAAAGGTTATGTAATAAAGTGGTACACAAAGGGCATTAGTAACAGACAGATCTAGGCATGATATTCATATCTGTTTTGCCAACATACTAAATTCTAAAATGAAATGAAATCTTTAAACTTTTGAAACCTCAGATTTTTATATCTGTTTTAGTCCTCTATGACTATCATAAAAATACCACAGATTGAGTAGCTTAAACAATAAAAATTTATTTTCTCACGGTTCTGAAGGCTGAAAGTTCATGACCAAGGTGCCAGTATATGTGAGAACTCTCTGGATTGCAGAGGTCAACCTTCTTGCTGTGTCTTCATGTGGCCTTTCTTCTGTGATACATGGAAGATAGCACTGGATTTTTTTCTTCTTATAAGAACAGTAGTCTTGTCAGATTAGGGTCCTGTCCTTTTGACTTTATTTAACCTTAGTCGTGACCTTATAGAGGGATCTCAAAATACATTTACATTGAGAGTTAGGAGCTCAAAGCGTGAGTCTGGAATAATACTATTTAGTCCTGTGTTGGGAAGATCCCCTGGGGAAGGAAATGGCAATCCACTCCAGTATTCTTGCCTGGAGAATCCCATGGATGGAGAAGCCTAGTAGGATACAGTCCACGAGGTCGCAAAGAGTCGAACACGACTGAGCAACTTCACCTTACCTTACCTCACCTTACCTCACCTCACCTCACCTCACCTTACCTCACCTAATGTCCTAAAATAAATAAGTACATGTTCATAATTTTCATTGCTTACCCTCTGCTTTACCCAGGCCAGACATTAGTCAGACTTCCTCATCCCTATAGTCCATTGAATTCTGTTTACCCCTATGCCTAAGGAAGTTGAACAAAAGTAAAGATGCCCCCACTTATCAGTACCTCTTGGGAATCAGCTGATCACAGGGAGGCCCTTCTCTTATAAGATCCCATTGGTTATTTCCAGTTTTCCTACCAAACAATTTGCTTATTTCTGCTGGTCTGTACTTTACCCTATACAATAATACCTCTTTATCCTTAGTTTCACTTTCCACATATCTCAGTTGCCCACTGTCAACCGTGGTCTGAAATATTAAATGGAAAAATCAAAAATTAAGTACATGGTAAAATGTTCTGAATAGCATAATAATCTCATGCTGTACCCTTCCATTCCACCTGGATATGAATTATTCCTTTATCTAGCATATGCTTCCTGTTAGTTACTGTGTAGCTATCTTGATGATCAGGTCAATAATCCCAGTATTGCAGTGACTGTGTTGAAGTGCTTATTTTATTTAATTATGGCCCCAAAGTGCAAGACTAGAGCTGGCAATTTGTAAATGCTAAATAGAAACTGTGAAATGCTTCTTTTAAATGAAAAAATGAAAGTTCTCAACATAATAAGAAAAAAATACCTTTTTTTGTTGCTGTTGCTGTTAATAACATCTATGGAAAAATGAATCTTCTATCCATGAAATTGTGAAGAAGAGAAAAGAAATTTGTGCTACCTTTTCTGTTGCACCTCAAATTGGAAAAGTTAGAACCATGGTGTTTGATAGTGCTTAGTTATGATGGAAAAGGCATAAAATTTGTGTAATAAGGTATTTTAAGAGTAAGTGAAAGAGAATACAATCACATAGCATTTATTATAATATACAGTTACAATTGTCCCATATTACAGTTGGTAATTGTTGATCTACTGTGCTAATTGTAAATTAAACTTTATCATAGTTTTTTATGTATACGTGTGTGTATGTGTGAAAGTCGCTCAGCCATGTCCAACTTTTTTCAACCCCATGGACTACCCTGCCAGGCACCACTGTCCATGGAATTCTCCAGGCAAGAATACTAGAGTGGGTAGCTGTTCCTTTCTCCAGGGGATCTTCCCAACCCAGGGATCGAACTCAGGCGTCCCACACTGCAGGAAGATTCTTTACCATCTGAGTCACCAGGGAAACTCTAGTTTCATACACACACACACACACACACACATACACACACACATATATATATATGTATATATATATATAAAATGGTATATATAGAGTTTAATACTATCCAGGATTTTAGGCTAGGTGACTACTTTACCAAAAGTCTTTGTTCTATATTAATTCTGTCAAACAACAGGCAGACTTCAGCATTCTGTATCTTAAGAGGTCACATTTCAAAGGCTTCATGGAAAATTATCATACATAAGTTTGTAGTTTCATTCCAATGTACTGAGTCAAATAATGTCAAAATTTCCTAGAGCAACAAAATATACTTATGGAATTTAAATGTATGATTTTATTAGTTTGACTTCTAACGCTTGTCAAAAAATATTTATATGCACAATGTTGAATATAAAGTGAGAGAATAATATGTTCCCAAAGTGCCGCTGTGCTGTTTTATTTTTGTTTTGTTTTGTTCTTCACTATCAAAGCCCCTTCCTTTTCTCAGGAGAGCTTCCTATATAGTAATAGTAGGAGAGAGAGAGTTAGTCAGCTCATACTTATGAAATGTACACTATAAAATGTGCTTTCTGTCTGATGCTTTAATTATGCCATATTATTTACCTTGGAAACAACTCTTTGGGGTAGGTTTTATTATCTTCATTTACACATTTAGAAATTAAGGATCAGAGAAGTCAAGTTCATTGCTCAGGGTCATGCAGCTGTTACAAGGAAGAATCAGGATTTAATCAGAATTATGTTTATAAACCCAGTAAAGTGCTATCTTTTTATTTTAACATCCTGTGTTCCTAAGCAGCAATGATTCACATAACCTCTACAGCACAAATAAATAGCCTCGTACTTTAGGAAATGATAATGTAATACAGGAAAAAAAAAAAAAAAGGAAGAGTATGAGAACTGAGAGTACGTGTTCTCAAAGGCAAACCATAATTACAACTATTTACAGAACAATTGTACTTGAAAAGAACTTGAAGATCAGTGGAAAGGATTTACCACATTTAAAAATATAAAGAAACCACAACAAAAGAAAAAGGGGAAGAGATACGATGTAGTTGACTCACACTTCTAGGTAGGTGACCCAAGTATGCGACGATGATCACAATTGCGGATCTCTCTGAGGAGAAAGGGGTTTGAATCTCACACTGGGCTCCCAGCCTGGGATTCCTGCCCTGGGAGGACGAATCCCAATAACATCTGAAGGCCAGCACGATTTGCACATAAGAGAATAGGCTGGAGTAGGAAACAGAGACTGCTACTAAAGGGTGAATATTCCATGACCCAGAACAGAGGAAGTAACGTGAAAGGAGCCTGATTAAGGCACACCTGCTGATGATAATGAAGAGTCTTGCAGTGAGCAGGAGGCAACTGGGACTCCTCTGAGGACATAGACACTGGAAGTAGTCATTTGGGGAGCTCACTCGAATATGAGTTGGCACTGGCAAAAGACATTTTGTAGTCTTCCAAAATGTTTTTTGGTGCTAAACTTAGCTTTCGTTTCTATGTAAAAGTAAAGCGAAAGTGAAAGTGAAGTCGCTCAGTCGTGCCCGATTTTTAGCGACCCTATGGACTGCAGCCTACCAGGCTCCTCCATCCATGGGATTTTCCAGGCAAGAGTACTGGAGTGGGTTGCCATTGCCTTCTCCAATGTAAAAGTAAACTCTCCTTCAAATCTGAATCGTTGCCTTGTCGGATAGATGCTTCACTGCAGGTCTTTTTCTTTTATTACGCTGACTGTATTATGCCACTCCCTCCGGTCTGCAAAGTTTCACTAAATAATCAGATATTAGTCCAATGGGTGTTCCTTTTTCTGTAACTAGTAGTTTTTCCTCTAGCTGCTTTTAATATTGTCTGTTTATTTTTAATTTTTAAATATATAATATGTCTTTGTGTGGACCTTTTTAGGTTGATCTTGTTTATGACCTTCTTTGCTTCCTGGACCTGGATGTGCTCCCTTTTCCATTTTGGGGAAGTTTTCAGGTTTTTTTTTTTTTCCAAATAATTAATCTGCCTCTTTTTATTTTTCTCTTTCTGAGACTCCCATAATGTAAATGGTATTATACTTGATTTACCGAGTCTTTTAAACTATATTTTCTTTTAAATACTTTCTTTCTGTCTGTCTTTCTTTCTTTCTGTTAATCTTGTGACACTGGCACAGGAACATTCCATTTTGAACTCATCCCTCTAGTCGTTAGTGCTTGGGGCTTAGTCAATCAGTAATAGGCTGACACCAACCCCAGAACCCCCAGGACCTTCAGCCAGCTGCTCTGAGACATAACCCTAAAGAACAGCTGACTGGCAGCAACCACTTGAGAGAGCTTGGCTGTAAGCCAGGCCAGAGGCCAGCTCTATATACAAACATATCAACACTGGTCAGCCTACTGGACAGAATAGTCCATGGTATCTACAATTGGGGTAACCCTAGAGTATATAGCTATGGGGGCCAGAGAAGAATACATACCTGGGTCCTATGTCTTCTATATAAGATCACTTCTCCAAGATTTGAAAATGTAACCATCTTATCTAATATGTGACAATAAAAGAGAATCAGAAAAAAGGAGGATACAGAGGAATATGTTCCAAATGAAAGATCAAAATGAAATCTCATAAAAGAGATAGATAAACAAACTTTGCTTAGAGATAAGCAAACTACCTGATGAATACTTCAAAATAATGATCATAAAGATTATCAATCAGCAGAAGAAAGCATGAACACATGAGAATTTTAATAAAAAGTTATAAAATGTAAAGAAGAAGGAAAAAATAATACAATAATTGAAATAAAAAAGACACTAGAAAGAATCAACAATAGATTCGCTGATACAGAGAAACAAATCAGCAAATTGGAAGACAGAATAATGTAAACCACCTAAGCTGAGCAGAAAAATAATAATAATAAATGAGGCTACTCTAAGACACCCCTGGTAAATCAAATGTACTACCATCTACATTATGAGAGTCTCAGAAAAGAGAGAGAGAAATGAGCAGATTAATTATTTGAAAAAAAATAATAGCTGAAAACTTCCCCAAACTGGAAAAGGAGGCACATTCATATCCAGGAAGCATAGAGAGTCATAAGCAAAATCAACCAAAGAAACACACACCAAGACATATTATAATATAAATGGCAAAAAATAAAGAAAATAAGAGAGAACATTAAAAGCAACAAGAAAAACAACTAGTTACAAAAGAGGGAACATCCATTGGACTGAAAATCTGATTATTCAGTGAAACTTTGCAGACCAGAGGGAGTGGCATGATGCAGTCAGAGTGATACAAGGAAAAGACCTGCAATGAAGCACTCTATTTGACAAGGCAGCTATTAAGATCTGAAGGAGAGATTAAAGGTTTAATAGAAGCAAAATCTAAAATAGTTTTGAATCACTAAACAGCTTTACAAGAAATGTTAAAAAGACTCCTCTCAATGGGAAAAAAGAATCCAACCAGAAAGATGAAAATTAGAAAAAGATATCATTAGTAAAGGCAAACATATAAAAAATATAATATATCACTATTTATAAAGCTAGTCTGAAGGATAAAGCAACAGTGAGTGGGAAGTAAAAATTTAAGGTTGCAAGAATGTGTTAGAACTTAGGATATCACTTAAGAAATATGTGTGTGTGTTTGTGTGTGTGTATACCCTTCCCAAGTTGCTCAGCTGTAAAGAATCTGCTTGCAATGCAGGAGATGTATGTTCAATCCCTGGGTCAGGAGGAGTCTCTGGAGAAGGAAATGGCAATCAACTCCAGTATACTTGCCTGGGAAATGAATGTGGCCAGATACAGTCCATGGGGTCACAAAAGATTCAGACATGATGGAGACACTAACCAACAACAACCAGAAACCAAAAATCTATAGCAGATACACACACAAAAAAGAGAAAGGAATCCAGACATAAAAATAAAGATAGACACTCACTCATAAGGTGAGATAATGAGGAAGTAAAGAATAAGAACTATGAAAACAACTAAAAAACAATTAATGAATTGAAAATAAGTACATACCAATAAATAATTACTTTATAAATAAACTAAAAGTTTCAACCAAAAGACACTGAATGGCTGAATGTTTATAAAACAAGACTCATCTATAAGCAGCCTACAAGAAGCTCACCTCAGATCTAAAGACACGCAGAGACTGAAAGACAGGGAAAATGTATTCCCTACAAAGGGAAAAAAAAGAAGGTCTGGTAGCAATATTTTTATCAGACAAACATACTATGAACAAATATTGCAATAAGAAACAAAGATATTACATAGTTATAAGGAGAAAATTCAAAGAAGAAAATAAATCAATCTGAAATAAATATGTACCCTCAGTTCAGTTCAGTCGCTCAGTCGTGTCTGACTCTTTGCAACCCCATGAATCACAGCACACCAGGCCTCCCTGTCCATCACCAACTCCTGGAGCTCACTCAGATTCACGTCCATCGAGTTAATGATGCCATCCAGCCATCTCATCCTGCCTGCCCTCCCAACATCAAAGTCTTTTCCAGTGAGTCAACTCTTCACATGAGGTGGCCAAAGTACTGGAGTTTCAGCTTTAGCATCATTCCTTCCAAAGAAATCCCAGGGTTGGTCTCTTTCA
>SJYW01019730.1:15163-33326 GCA_006410735.1 Raphicerus campestris | reverse complement strand
ATACATTGACATGAATCAGCCACAGGTGTACACGATCTCCCAATGCCAAAGCCCCCTCCCACCTCTCACCCCACACCATCTCCCCGGATCATCCCGTACACCAGCCCCAAGCATCCTGTATCCTGTATCGAACATAGACTGGTGCTTCATTTCTTATATGATAGTATACATGTTTCAGTGCCATCCTCCCAAATCATCCTACCCTCTCCCTCTCCCTTAGAAGCCAAAAGTCCGTTCTATACCTCTGTGTCTCTTATGTTGTCTCACTTACAGGGTCATCATTACTATCTTTCTAAATTCCATATATATGTGTCAGTATACTGTATTGGTGTTTTTCTTTCTAGCTAACCTCACTCTGTATAATCGGCTCCAGTTTCACCCATCTCATTAGAACTGAGTCAAATTTATTCTTTTTAAGGGCTGAGTAATATTCCATTGTGTATATCTTTCTCGAGATTTGGGACCAGAATCCACATTCTTGCCTCCTCCATCTTCTAGAGACCAGTTACATTCTTCAGCTCATAGATTTCTTCCATGTTTACAAATCTAGCAACATAGTATCTCTCTGATATTTCCTTTTCTGAAGAAAGTGTTCCCTCTCTTCAGCTCTTTTCTTTCCAAGTTTGGGAAATTTTTCTGCTTTTAGGGATTCATGGATTTAGATTGGCCCCACCTGGATAATCCAAAATGCTTCCATTATGGTATGGGGGAAAACAAAACAAAACAAAACAAAAACCAAGGTTGTTGAACAATTATATCTGCAAAGTTTTGATTCCCTTGTAATGTAATATAGATTCTGAAAATCCATGACAAATATCTTGGAGGAGCATTATTTTATCTACCATACCAAATTATTTTATTTGTAACAAAAGGAATATTTTAGTCACCATCTTATGTTATTTTCTAGAAATGTGCACTATTTTTTTTTTACTACCTAATCTGTAGAATTGACTAGGAATAATGAAGGTTGTTTTTATAGCTGTGATTTCAAGATTTTGATGATTAAAATAATTTTAATATTTCATCAAGAATGGTGATGTCCATGATAAGGCTGATATGGGTGGGTTTCCATTGACTTACAGTTGTTTCTCAAAGCTAAATATCACTTATGAGCTATGAAGCCAATGTTAGAATATCTATTTTTGTGATATTTCCAGAAACTGCAAAAGTAATCAGAGATTAGTGTCAAAAGATTAGAGAATCAACTCCCACAAATTCACACTCTAATTGGCACCTCACAATAGTATTTCAGGTCCCTAGTAATTATTGTTAGCTTAGAGTTAAGCTCATTTTCTCAAAATATTTATATTTATATATTTTAGCATACTTATCTGTGGGAAATGTGAAAAATGATAATAGATACATGTCATTTAATAGATGTGACCTGTGTCCCCTATAATCAAGTTAGATTGCAGGTGGACTATAGGACTGATAAATGAAGTTAATTTTATGACTTTTATCAAGGTTTTGATTTTTCATGACTGTGAATCAAGTGAAAAATGGGACTGTTTGTCAATTCTAAATGATCTTGGCTTTACAAGTCAATTAGTTTAGTTGTCTCATTTTAATTCCTAGAAACTTGTGGGCCATCAGGAAACTTTGAATGTTATACCATCCCTTGACCCCTAATTATTGTGCTAAGGACTAACACAATGACCACACACACTTCACTTCTAAAGTAAATGAATTTATGTAGCTAAAGGTTTCTCCAGTTTCAGTTGAGATCAGAAAACCCCTTTGTATTATATGTTTTTTCATCATTTCTTTTTTCTTTTCTTTTCTTTCTTTCTTTCTCTTTCTTTCTTTCTTTCCACCTTACAATACTGTGTTGGTTTTGCCATACATTGACGTGAATCCACCACAGGTGTATACAATCTCCCAACCGTGAACCCCCCTCCCACCACCCTCCCCATATCATCCCTCCCCGTACCATCATTTCTAATATACAGAAAAGACTGACAAATGTTGACCTAAAACAGACTGTCAGATATTTCTCCAGTAAAGGTAAAGACTTATTCAGAATTAGCAGAGAACTAAAATATAAGGTTTGCAACCATGCCAAGCCTCCTTTACAGAAAGTAAAGGAGAAGACATTAATAGAAGGGACAAGGAAGCTGATGGTGGGCAGGGTGCTAGAGTAAACAAGAAATCCCTGGTTTTCATTGTCTGTAAGGAAAGAATAGGAGTCTTTATTGCTGTTATTGAACTCTGCTATCATTGTAGGGCACCCAGGTGGCGCTAATGGTGAAGAATCTGCCTACCAATGCAGGAGTCAGAAAAGACTCAGGTTTGATCCCTGGGTTCGGAAGATACCCTGGAGAAGGGCATGACAGCCCACTCCAGTATTCTTGCTTGGGGAAATCTCCACAGACAGAGGAGCCTGGCAGACTACAGTTCGCAGGGTTGCAAAGAGTCAAACACTACTGAAGTGATTTATCACATACATATCATTGCAAGGCATGTAACTTCCCTGTTCTGGTCTCCTGACTCTTTAATTGAGATGTTTGTTTATTACAATTTTTGTTTGTTTTTACATTTTCCTCTTTTGATTACAAGTTTTCTCTGAAAGGACAGAGGAAGCTAGCAGGCTACAGTCCATGGGATCACAAAGAGTTGAAAACACTATGTGACTAACACTTTCACTTTCATTGCTGAATAAGAGTGAGGTTTTCCAGTTTCAGTAACTTTTTGCACCTCTGTTGTTGTTGTTCAGTCACTCAGTCATGTCCAACTCTTTGTGATTCCATGAACTGCAGCACACCAGGTTTTCCTATCCTTCACCATCTCCCTGAGCTTGTTCAAATTCATGTCCATTGAGATGGTGATACTATCTAACCATCTCATCCCCTGCCTGCTACTTCTCCTTTTGCCTTCCCTCTTTCCTAGCATCAGGGTCTTCTCCAATGAGTCGGTTCTTTGCATCAGGTGGCCAAAGTATTGGACCTTCAACTTCAGCATCAGTCCTTGCAATGAATATTCAGGAATATGTTGTCCCTTAATATCAGGAAAAACCTTTCCTGGATGTGGTATCTCACATCTGAGGGAAGCGCAAAGATTGGAAACTTACTGAGGTCACATTTGAATAAGTAGAATAGAAAGGAAAACTCTCAGATATTTGTAAATTTAAAGATATATGTTATCAAGACCATATACATTAGAAATTATCTGAAGTTTTTTGTAATCATCAAATGTTTAGTAATAAAGTTCAAGAGGCCTAATTCAAATATTTTGGGAAAAATTTTATCAAATGTTGTCTGATTCAATTCCAGGAAAACTTTACTTTCAGGTTGCTAGATGATGCCCAGGTCCAGTCAGAACCAGGTGTGATGCTTAAGTTCTTCATCTCCAGAGAGTATACTATTAAGAGATTGCTCTACCAAAACACAGTTATTTAAATAGAAGCCATTAGGCCTTGGAATAGTGGAATACCTTTCTTTTGATTAATGTAGGTCAAAGGCAGTAGGAGCGCAGTACATTGAGTGTTCTGTGGCTAATTCAAAGTAAATATGACTTCTAAAAGGGATACATCTGAGATATAAAAGGACCAACAGCAATATTTTTTGCAGAGATATTTGGAAGACATCTATAAATTTTGCCAATTGAATGTTCGTAAACCATTAGTATGTTCAGCTAAACCAGAAGATTGAAGGTGGTAAAAATATTGAAATTAAAATTGGCCAAACAGAACAGATTTATTGAAGCATTTGGTCAGGAAAATTGGTTCCTTTATCACTATGAAATTAGACAGAATTTCTCCACATATTGATAAATCTTTGACAAAAAGACATTAGCCACAGACAAGGCCAAACCCTGTCTGCAAGGGAAGGCTTCAGTCTAGTTCAAAAACAAACTCCATGACTAAAACATATTTACTTCCATGAGAAAGAGGATGTTTGAGGAAACATATTTGTCAGAACTTGAACTATGCATTGTATAGTTTAGTATGTCAGAGAGGATTACGAACAGGCTTCCCTGGGTTATCTTCAGAGAAGTGGTACGAATGAAGTCTGTACTTTTTTGTGGGCTTCTTAACTGTTGTCGTTGTTTTTCAGTCACTAAGTCATGTAAAACTTTCTGGATGTCATTGGCTGTAGCATGCCAGGCTTCCCTGTCCTTCACCATCTCCAAGAGTTTGCTCAGACTCATGTCCATTGAGTTGGTAATGTCAATCATCCTCTGTCGTCTCCTTCTCCTATTGCTCTCCATCTTTACCCCCATCAGGATCTTTTACAAAAGTCAGCTATTCCCATCAGGTGGCCAAAGTGTTGCAGCTTCAGCTCCGGCATCAGTCCTTCCAACTAATAATCATGGTTGATTTCTTTAGAATTAACTGGTTTGTTCTCCTTGCCATCCAAGGGATTCTCAAGAGTCTTCTCCAGCACTGCAGTTCAAAAGCATTAACTCATTGGCACTCAGCCTTCTTTACAGTGTAACTCTCACTTCCATACATAACTACTGGAAAAACCAAAGCTTTGATTATATTGACATTTGTTGGCAAAATGATAGCTCTGCTTTTTAGTACACTGTCTAGGTTTGCCATAGCTTTTCTTCCAAGGAGCAAAGGCCTTTTAATTTAGTGGCTGCAGTCACTGTCTACAGTGATTTTGGAAAACACCAAAGTAAAATCTGCCTGTTTCTACTTTTCCCCCATATATTTGCCAGGAAGTGATGGGACCAGATGTTATGATCTTAGTTTTTTGAATGTAAATTTTTAAAATAAATTTATTTATTTTAATTGGAGGTTAATTACTTTACAATATTGTATTGGTTTTGCCACACATCAACATGAATCTTCCACAGGTAGACATGTGTTCCCCATCCTGAACCCCCCTCCCTCCTCCCTCCCCGTACCATCCCTCTAGGTCGTCTCGGTGCACCAGCCCCAAGCATCCAGTATCATGCGTCCAGGTTCGATGTATGAATGTAAAATTTTAAGCCAGGTTTTTCTCTCTTCTGTTTCAACCTCACCAAGAAGCTCTTTAGTTCCTCTTCACTTTCTGCCATTAAAGTGTATCACCTGAATATCTGAGGTTATTGATATTTCACCCGGCACTCATGACTCTAGCTTGTGATCCTTTTAGCCTAGCATTTTGTATGATGTACTCTGCATAGAAATTAAATAAGTAGGGTGACAAAATATAGCCGTGATGTATTCCTTTCCCAATTTTGAACCAGTTTGTTGTTCTTATCTGGTTCTAATTGTTTCTTCTTGATTTGCATACAGGTTTCTCAGGATGAAGGTAAGATGATCTGGTATTCCCATCTCTTTAAGAATTTTCCACTGTTTGTTATGACCCATACAATAAAAGGCTTTAGTGTACTCAATGAAGTAGAGATTTTTTTTTCTGAAATTCTCTTGCTTATTTTATAATTCCACAACTGTTGGCATTTTTTCTCTCTGGCTCCCCTGCCTTTTCTAAATCCATCTTGTATAGCTGATATTTCTTAGTTCACATTACTTGACCCTAGCTTAAAGTATTCTGAGCATTACCTTGCTAGTATGTGAAGTGAGCATGATTGTGTGATTTTTTTTTAATATTTTTTGGCATTTCTTTTCTTTGGTATTGGAATGAAAAATAACATTTTCCAGTCCTGTGGCCACTGCTGAGTTTTCCATATTTGCTGGCACATTGAGTGTGGCACTTTAACAGCATCATTCTTTAGGATTTGAACTAGTTCAGTTGGAATTCCATCACCTCCACCAGCTTTGTTCATAGCAATGCTTCCTAAGGCCCACTTGACTTCACACTTCTCATTGTTGGGCTCTAGTGAATGACCACATAATGTGGTTATCTGGGTCATTAAGACTTTTTTTTTTTTTTTTTTTTTGAGGGAGGGCATATTTCTTCTGGGTATTCTTGCTACCTCCTCTTAATCTCTTCTACTTCTATTAGATTTTTGCTGTCTCTGTCCTTTATTGTGCCCATCTTTGCATAAAAGATTCTCTTGGTATCTCCATTTTTTTGTGTGTGAATAAATTCCTAGCCTTTCCCATTATGTCATTTTCCTTTATTAATATTAGTTCACAAAGGCTACCATTTTGACAGCAAACCAATGGTCACTATCATTCTGTCTGTAGATATGTGGTGGTTAGGAGTAAGAATTTTAGAGTCTCTGGTAGAATTGAGCTGCTATTTTATCCAAACCAGAGCTTTCTCTTTTCATCAAAGCAAAAATTGTTGATTTTCCAATCTTGTTTTTACTTTTCAGAGGCCAATTGTTTGGCTTCTGTAGCCAGTTTTTCTAAAGTATCATTAGGAAAATATACTCTTGGAGCATGAAAAATCTGACTATTCTCAGTCACTTTAAGAGCAGAATTCCTTGAGAAAATGTCAACAAGGTGATTTCCCTGAGGTCCCAGAAAGTCAAGATTGAAATGCCCAATAATCTTAATAATAGCTAAAGCAACAGGCAAAAGTACTATATCCAATGATTATATAGAGGCAATTTTTAATTTTATTTACACTGTAAGTAAGAAAAACACATTGTTACCATAGCATTTCAGAATTATGAGCTACTCCCAATACATGTCTACTATCAGTATAAATACTGACAGTTTTTTTTCCCCTTGGCCAAAGGGCAAATCTATGTAAAATCATATATTTTATTCTTTTGGACTGAAATATCCGTGGTTAAAGATGCTGCCTCAACAACATCAAAAGGAGCTGTAATAGCATGTGTGTGTGTCTTAGTCACTCAGTCATGTCCAACTCTTTGTGATCCCATGAACTGTAGCCCATAAGGCTCCCCTGTCCATGGAATTCTCCAGGCAAAAATCTGGGAGTGGGTAATCATTCCCTTCTCCCAGGGATCTTCCCGACCCTGGGATTAAGCCAGGTTCTCCCACATTGCAGGCAGATTCCTTACCATTTGAGCCACCAGGGAAGCCTTGTAATAGCATACCCAGTACAATATTTGCAGTTGTCACCTTTTAAATAAACACTTCAAGTGAACCATGAGAAGTTCATAAATACCTAGCAGTGTCTCCTGAAAATCATCACTAGAAGTAGTCTGTCACCATTAAGCAGTCTTGAGGACCTTCATTAGTAATGGATGGGGAGAATAGATGAGTTAAGTTTATTACTGTACACAAAAGTTATGTGAGGAGCAATTTAAAAATTAGACTTCATAGGAGGTGATCCTGATGATAAAAATGTTGAATATGATGGGAAATTAGGAAGGTTTCTATTAGAATGGTTAATGGTTATCTCATAATTTTATAGGTGGTTTTATCCAAAAGGGAAGTGGCTATAACGGAATAAGACAGGGGCTATTTCCCCATGCTACAGGGTCAAATTGCTGGCTATAAATCCTATGAGTCAACTGAAGTCCCCTTGTTTTGGGGGGTAGAAACCCAGAGGGCTGCATTTCTTTTTCATAAACAAAAAGTAAAACAGGGAATTTGATTACTGGGTTATCCAAAGGCAAGTAGGTTCAACAAATTCTTTTTAAGGGCTTAAGAGCCATGTCATATGATTCTTCCTATAAAACTGCATGGAGATTGTTGTTATTTAGTAAGACATACAGATATTTAGGCATAAAAGAGAAAATTGGCATTCAATTCTGGCAATCACCAACTACCCTGAGAAAAACCTGCAGTTGGCACTTAGTTTTGGATTTGAGAAACTTAGCCAAACTGGAAAAACTTGAGAAAGTGTGAAATTTACCTAAATTTAGATATTGACTTTGTTCTGATATTGGATGCCTTAAATATTGAACTTGGGTTTGGGCAAACTATAACACAATTTTTCTTTGATGACCTTATGTCCCTGTAAAACTAAAAGTTTTGGCAAGTTGATGCTGTCTTCCGGTGAGAAGAGTTGAGAAGGAGAATAAAGAAGAAAAACATCCATATATTGCAAAAAGTAGAACTTCTAGCAAAATTTATAATCAGCTTTTAAGATTTTCATGGAATAAGGACTATTAGTAAAATTCTGAGTCATTGCTCTCCAGGTGGAAATGTTTTTCCTTCCAAGTAAAAGTGAGCTTTATCTGACTTGGTTTATCTTCTGGAAAACTATGTAATAGACTGTATAAGTAAATTATCATGGGAAAACCTCTAGGCCCTTCAGATATGACCTAAATCAAATCCCTTAGGACTATATCATTGGATGTGATGAATAGATTCAAGGGATTAAGTCTAGTAGACAGAGTGCCTGAAGATCTATGGATGAAGGTTCATAACATTGTATAGGAAGCAGTGACCAAAACCATCCCTAAGAAAAAAAGAATGCAAGAAAACAAAGCTGTTTTTAAAATAGCTGAGGGAAGAAGAGAAGTGGAATACAGGAGAAAAAGGAAAGATATGCTCAATTGAATGCAGAATTCTAGATAATAGCAAGAAGAATTAAGA
Organism: Raphicerus campestris; assembly: GCA_006410735.1. NCBI lineage: Eukaryota > Metazoa > Chordata > Mammalia > Artiodactyla > Bovidae > Raphicerus > Raphicerus campestris. Next base: position 24,973 of record SJYW01019730.1, on the reverse strand, counting down.
AGGGCTTCTTAATTGAACTATGCAAAGAAATGGAAGAAAACAATAGAATGAGAAATATTAGAAACCTCTTCAAGAAACTTATAGATATCAAGGGAAAATTTCATGCATGGATGGGCATGATAAAGGACAAGAACAGTAAGGACCTAACTAAAGCAAAAGATATTAAGAAGAAATGGCAAGAATACGGAGAGGAGCTATTTAAAAAAATTTAAAAAAGTCTTAGTGACCTGGATAACCACAATGGTGTGGTCAACTCATCTAGAGCTAGACATTCTGGAGTGGGAAGTCAAGTGGGACTTAGGAAACATTACTATGAGTTAAGCTAGTAGAGGTGATAGAATTCCAGCTGAGTTCTTTCAAATTCTAAAAGATAATTCTGTTAAAGTGCACTCAGTATGTCAGCTAATTCGAAAAGTTCAGCAGTAGCCATAAGACTGGAAAAGTCCTGTTTTCATTCCACTCAAAAAGAAAGTCAATGCCAAAATACATTCAAACTACTGTATAACTTCACTCATTTCATGTGCTAGCAAGATTATGCTCAAAATCCTTCAAGCTAGACTGTAGCAATATGTGAACCCAGAACTTCCATATGTAGAAGCTGGATTTTGAAGAGTCAGAGGAACCAGAGATCAAACCGCTAACGTGTTCGATCATGGAGAATGCAAGGGAGTTCCAGAAAAACAACTACTTCTGCTTAATTGAATACACTAAAACCTCTGACTATGTGGATCACAACAAACTCTGGAAAATTCTTAAAGAGATGGAAGTACTAGACCACCTTACCTGCCTCTTGAGAAACCTATATACAGGTAAAGAAACAATAGTTTAGAACTGTACATGGAAAAACTGACTGGTTCAAAATTGGGAAAGGTGTAAAACAAGGCTATATAATGTCACCCTGTTTATTTAACTTCTATGCAGAGTACCTCATACAAAACACCACTCTAATGGCAGAAAGTGAGGAGGAACTAAAGAGCCTCCTGATGAGGGGGAAGGAGGAGAATGAAGAACCTGGCTTGAAATTCAGCATTATAAAAAACTAAGATCATGGAATCTGGTCTCATCACTTCATGGCCAGTAGTTGGGGAAAATGTGGAAGCTGTGAGAAATTTTATTTCCTTGGGCTCCAAAATCACTACATATGGTGCCTGCAGCCATGAAATTAAAAGATGTTTGCTCCTTGAAATGAAAGCTATGACAAACCTTGACAGCATATTACAAAGCAGAGATATGACTTTGCTGTCAAAGGTCTGTATAGTCAAATCTATGTATAGATGTGAGAGTTGGACCATGAAAAGAGTGAGTTCTGAAGAACTGATGCTTTCAAACTTGGTGCTGGAGAATATTCTTGACAGTCCCTTGGACAGCAAGTATGTCAAAAGAATCAATCTTAAAGGAAATCGACCCTGAATATTCATTGGAAGGACTGATGCTGAAGGTGAAGCTCCAATATTTAGCCACTTGATGCAAAGAGCTAACTCACTGGAAAAGACTCTGCTGCTGGGAATGATTGAAGGCAAAAGGAGAAGAGGGTGGCTATGGATAAGATGGCTAGATAGCACCATGGACTCAATGGATATGAGTTTGAGCAGACTCTGGGTGACAGTGGAGGACAGAGGAGCTGCAGTATATGGGATCACAAAGAATTGGATATGATTTAGTGACAGAACAACAAAAAGAATTATTGCTCATATGAGCTAGACAAACCTCTACGTTCTGCCCTTAGATTTCCTCACCAGTTAAATAAAAGTATTTGTAGAGACTTTCACAAGAAGTAATTTTGATAATATTTTGTTATGTACAAAGGGGTAGTCTTTGTAATATTTTATTATGATCATTATGCCTTAAAGGATATATTTACTTATGAGATATTGACTATTTATGCCAAGGAGTTCTGAGGGATCTATGTGAATCTTGATGTGAGGTGTGCTATGAATTTTGTCAATGTCACTTGGATTTATTTTTTTTTTGCATAAGAAATTTGATAGCTAATTCAATAAGGGTAATTTGTCAGGGTTTCTAGTATCAACTCTAGTACTCTCAGACATTAAACAAAAGATATCACAGAGTCATTTAATTCATCTGGTTGGTTACTTTGATGACTGCTGTCAAATTATAGAATCATTTCCCCCTTTTGGAAAGGGAAATTTATCACCATACTCCTCCAAGGAATCCCAACTTAATGAACAAGGGTGAAGGAACTGAGGATAATTGCATTTGTATTTCTTAAAAAGCCTAAACAAAAGGACGAAAGTTCAGAGACAGAAACAATTTTAGATTCACTAGAAACTGCCTGGATTGAGCAATAATAAAAGTAATTCTTCACTATTTGAACTCTGTTAGTGTTTTTGAGATAAGAACTGCTTTAAAGTAGTTGGCTGGAGCAACAGGAGTGTTCATTGACAAGCATTTGGAATAACTCGTATAAGTCAGAGACATCAGACTGATATGTTCTAATGACTATATTAAATTCCTTAGTAAATTTATGAGGATCTTTGGTTAATTTGGTGAAATTTTTTAGTATAACTTGAAGTTCAGTGTTAGTCCAGGGAGTATAATAATTTGTTAGTTTAACCTCTGGATCTTCAGAAGCCTTAATTTTAAAGGGACGATTTCTGAAAAATTCAGAGGAAAGGGAAGTTGGAAGTTTCTTGTAAGAATTAGCACAGAGGAATTAAAGGTATAGAAGAGATAGAAGGACTATAGAAGGGGCAATGCAGGCTAGGAAATGGTCCTGGGGGCAGAATCTGAACATATGGAGTCATGGGAGAGAGACAAAATGGTGCTGAAGGCAGAACCTAAGGCAAAGTCAAGAAAGAATAGCCAAATAGGCTATTGGAAAATAAGCTTCTGAAGTCATTTTATCTTTCTTTAATAGTTTGTTGCTTCAGTTAATCTTAAATTTTTATTTTGCAGAAAGGCAATTTTACACTCTTGATCGCTTTGTGAAGCCTTAAAATAACAATTGAGATAAGTATTCCATTTACCTGATGTGAGAACCACTCCATTCCCCTGGTCTCTTGAATCTGTTTTATTGACATTTCTGTTTATAAAATTTTCACAAAGCAAGTTTCAAAGTTATTATATTCTCCTCATCAATCTCTTTTGTATCTATATCTATATATTATCTATCTATCATCTGTAGATAAATAGCTCCTTAGTCTATATATAGAGAGAAAGCCTAGAGAGAACACACATTGGGCTGTGTGAAAAGACCACTGATGACAAACAAACAAACAAACAAAAAACACAATATCCCTCTCTCTGCAAATTTGCTAGCCATTCCTGTGTATTATATTAAATTATTTAAAACTTTCAAATGCCTCACAGCATGGGTTAGACTTTTGATAAGATTTGCATTACCTAACTATAGCTGGCTTTCTAAACTATCATATTAAATGCAGTCTACTTGTGTGTGAGTGTGTGTGTAGGAAAATATGCACATGTGAAGCATGCACACCTGTAGCAATGAAATAAGTAAAAAGATGCATCTTTTCCAAGGGATTTTCCCAACTCAGCGATGGAACCCAGTCTCCCACATTGCAGGGAAATTCTTACCAGCTGAGCTATCAGGGAAGCCCTCTTCTTTGATTAAATACATTCAAATTAACCTTGGAAAATTTCTTATTAAAAAAATAACATGTAAATTAGGAGAGTCATATATCACCTTTCAACGTGGTTTTTTTTTTCTTCCTTCTGAATGTTTCACTTCATTTTGATTGCCGTATTAAACTATAGTTCAGGTTGAGGTTCAAAGAAAAAAACAGTTGAATGAAGCAAAGTATTCAATGCTTTCAGTGAGAGTAGCTGCAATAATAATTTCAGAATAGCATAAAATAAGAAAGGGACTGGCTTGAGAAAGTTTCTGAACCTATATATCCTCTGTCATGCAATAATTAAATTTCCCATAATATTGTAACATTCACTGGAGAAGTAAAACATTTGTGAATTTGGAGGGTACATTTATTTGAAGTTTTATTTTATGAAATGAATTCTGGAAAGCCAGCTTCATGACTATAAGCAGTAAGTATTGAGAAACACATGAAAGCCTTATATTTCATTGTCTATTTGAGGTGAACTTTTGAGAGTTGAAATTATTATTCTATTATTTGGAGTTGTTTAGAAATATCAGAAGCAACAGTTTGACCCTTAAATTAGATATTTTTAATCTCTCACAGATCTCTGGAAGAAGGTTTTTTGGTTACTGACAATTTACTTTGGCTTGCTTGAATGAAAAAGAAAAAAAAAAGATTTTATTGGAAACTTATTGCAGTAACTAAAAACTTAAAAGAAGTGAACAAAGATAATCTTTAATAAAGCCTTAAAACCTTAGCTACAGGACCTCCTGGAGATTTTCTGTAAAGTCTCTGAAAGCAACTCAGTGCTTGCTTGTGTTTATCAGCTTAAGAATCAGTTTCCTAGAAAAATAAAATCTGATTGCTAAGTATTGTAATTTTGCCCAAGTGTCCATCATCCTGAACTAGAAGAAAAAGTGAGGTGCCTTCAGTTAACCATTGAGAGTGCTATGGGCATAGCAACCCTTTCAGTTTGAGAATTTTCAAAACAGAGACAAAAATCATACATTAAGTATTATGAAGTAAAAAATTTAAGCAATTTCTTCCTTGCTTTCTCTATTGATGTGGGATGTACAGAAAAAAATAAAGCACTTTTTATATCTGAATCTTTTCCACCTTCCACTTCCTAAACCAACTTACTTGATACTTTCTAAATTTTTTCTTGAATGGGCTGTTAAATTTAGTTGTCTGACATTTTATAAGAACCAATTTTACTTAATAATCATAATTTTAAAGTTCCATTTAAACTTTTACTATTTCATTAATTTCTTATTTTATACTTATTATAGCATTAGTTTTGCTACCTTTCAGTGTATTTCGTTGTTTTATTTAATTATTTCATTCTTCAAATTATTAGTTCTTTTAAATGAACACATTTGATTCTAGCTGGAAAATTTTCTATTGTGTATTACAGTGTTTCCTTGAAGTTGTTAGTACTCAGTATTTTTACTGATAGCTTGAAATTTCAACTCTGATATCCTTTTTTTCCCCCATGAAGTTTTTCATATTTTCAAAATAGTTTAAGTTATGGAGAGGGTTAAAAGGCTATCTTTTTATAATCACCTTTAATTATAATACTTTGTTGTGAGAGAAAAGTTCTAAAGTAATTTGTTTTTTTGCATGTGGAATTTGAGATTTTCTTTTTAGTCTAATAAATATAAAAATTATATATTCTGTGGATACTTGCTAAGAATTTGTTTGTTATTGAAATATGATTAGTTCTTAAGTTCTGGATGTACGTTGTAAAGATTGTGAAGTCCAGTTTCCTTATTTTTCATAAAATATTTACTGAATAAAAATTATGTAGCCTCTCTGTTGATACTGGATTTATTTTACCAACAATGTACAGATTAAAATATAGTGCTATTTATTTTATGTAATGATAGAATTATTAAATTGATGGTATATTTTCTGTAAAGTGATAACTAAGTTATAAACATTTGTTAAGATTATTTCTTGTATTACTCAGTTCTTCCACATGCCTCCTAATACATAGTCTATTTATTTATTTGGTGATTCATAGCATTCAAAAAATTTTGTTAACCCTTCTATGCAAAACATAACAATTATTCATTTTTTCCCTCTGCATTTCTAACATTTGCTCTCTGTATTTTGAAATTATGCCATCATACAAGTAATGGGTAATATATATTTGGGATGAATTTTACCTATATCAATATAAAATGTAACTTTTTTGCATTGTTATTTGTTTCTTTCATCTGCATTTTCCACGTATAGTGAATTCTTCAGGATAGAATATGATATTACATGTAAATCTAATAGGCAATTTTAAAATTTTCTAGTATGTACCTTAAAGAAGACAAAAAAGATAAGATTAATTGTAATAATATATTTAAAATTTAATATGTATAAAAAAGGTATAATGATAAATTTTATCACTTTACTATAAATGTAAAATTATCATTGAGGTATATTATCTTTTTTCACATGGTCTTTGATATTCAGTGTGTATATAGAATACATCAATTCAGACTAGACTTAATTCCAGTGATTTATAGCCTCATCTAATTAGTGACTACCCTATTGTATGAGTCAGTTCTAGAAAACAGTGTTTTGTAATTAATAATACAGATAAAATCTACTTCCTTGTAAAAATTAGGTTCTAAGAGAATACAAATACTTTTAAAAAAAAGAAATAAGTAAGCTTATTGTAAGGGTGGTAGATTGAACTATTGCCTCAAGTTTTTACTTTATCCCTATAATAGAATTATAAATTCGTGTGCTTAGTCATATGATTTTTCCATGCCATCACTGTGGACATAATCTATTTCCCTTTGCTATCGATTTTGGACTCTCTAAGTGATTTTCTTGCCAGTGGGATGTAGACCAAAATCAGTATGCCAGTTACAAAGCAACGTCTTGAGAAGCATCACTTTGTTAGCACCCTAGCCCTTCTGTAACTCACTATGAGAAAATAATGTCTTGGTTGCTACTGGTCTGGAATAAAAGATTCATGGAGCAGTCCTGACCTGAGCATTTATCCCCAAACAGAGCCTACCTTGTTGATGTGAAGAGCAAGACAAAAATGGATAGTTCCTTTTTCTAAGCCACTGATATCTTTTTCAGCATTATCAGAGCAAAGAAAAAGTTGCAGAAATGTTTTTTTATTTTTCAGGTGAATGTTTTCCTCCATTCATGTTCTCTGTTAACTACTTGTGTTATGCCTGCTTGATATAAATTGAAACATTGCTTTGTTCTCCTCTAGTTATGCTTTTAGTTTTTTTTTTTTTTTTAATGTCATCAATATTTTGTATGGTGTTCGGCACACCACTGAGCTTGAACTCTATAAGTTCAGTTATAAAGATTTAGATTTTCAGTCCACTTTTGAGTGATTTTTGTTGTTGTTGTTATCATATCAGTGATCTTTTTTTTGTTTTATTTCAGGTAAAATGATTTCTTGTTTTACATAATAACTATTTTTAATAGTATTTTCTAAAGCATATGATAACTTCTATCTGAGAAACTATTTATGTTTATATAGAAAGACTTAAAAATTAACTTATTGCAAAAATCAATTTGGAGCAATTTGGAATCAATTTGGAATGACAGATGGGTTCCACACTGGGAAAGGAGTATGTCAAGGATGTATATTGTTACACTGCTCATTTAACTTATATGAAGAGTACATCAGGAGAAACATAGGGCTGAATGAAATGCAAGCAAGTGTCAAGATTGCCAGGAGAAATATCAACAACCTCAGGTATACAGGTGACACCACTCTTTGGCAGAAAGTAAAGGAATTAAAGAGCCTCTAGGTGAAAGTGAAAGAGTAGAGTGAAAAAACTGGCTTAAAATTCAACATTCAAAAAGTGAAGACACATGGCATCCAGTCCCATCACTTCATGGCAAATAGATAGGGAAACAATAGAAATGGTGACAGACTTTATTTTCTTTGGCTCCAAAATCACTGCAGATGGTGACTGCAGCCATGAGTTTAAAAGACACTGGCTCANGTCGATGTATGGCAAAACCAATACAGTACTGTAAAATAGAATAAAGTATTAAAAAGAAAAAAAAAAGTGAAGACACATGGCATCCAGTCCCATCACTTCATGGCAAATAGATAGGGGAACAATAGAAACTGTGACAGACTTTATTTTCTTTGGCTTCAAAATCACTGCAGATGGTGACTGCAGCCATGAGTTTAAAAGACACTGGCTCATTGGAAGAAAAGCTATGGCAAACCTAAATAGCATATTAAAAAGCAGAGATATTACTTAACCTACAAAGGGTCATCTAGTCAAAGCTATTGTTTTTCCAGTAGTCATGTATGATGTGAGAGTTGGACTATAAAGAATATCGAGTGCCAAAGAATTATGCTTTTGAACTGTGGTGTTGGAGAAGACTCTTAAGAGTCCCTTGCACTGCAAGGAGATCAAACCAGTCAACCCTAAAGGAATAGGTCCTGAATAATCATTGGAAGGACTGATGCTGAAGTTGAAATTCCAATACTTTTGTTCCCTGATGCGAAGAACTGACTCATTGGAAAAGATCTTGATGCTGGGAAAGATTGAAGGCAGGAGGCGAAGGGGACAGAGGATAAAATAGTTGGATCGCATCACCAACTCAATGGACATGAGTTTGAGTACGCTCTGGAAGTTGGTGATGGACATGGACGTCTGGTGTGCTGCAGTCCACAGGGTCACAAAGAGTCATACACAACTGAGGGACTAAAGTGAACTGAAAAATCAATTCACGTGCTTTGTATCTTCTGTAAAAATTTTTTTTTTTGAGTAGCACCAATTGTTAGTGAATTAAATTGTCCTGTCCAGTTTAATGTTGACTCAATCCCACTATTTATATTGTCTCTAGCGTATTTCCTTTCTTTCTTTCTTTCTTTTTTTTTTTTTGCATAAAAAGTGATTTGATCTTTTAAATCAGATCTTGACGAAATATGAGTCACAGCATGCATACATCATCAATGAATTTTGCTAAATAAAGTTTTACTAGAGCACAGTCACATCCATTAATTTATGCACAAAGAAGTTTTTTGTTTGTTATTGTTTGCTTTATATATACTCCATTTAAAATCATTATAAAATATTGACTGTATTTGCTTATTTATTTTATATTCAGTTCAGTTCAGTTCAGTCCCTCAGTCATGTCTGACTCTTTGCCACCCCATGCACTGCAGCACCCCAGGCCTCCCTGTTCATCACCAACTCCCGGAATTTACCTAAACTCATGTCCATTCAGTTGGCTGTGCTATCCAAACATCTCATCCTCTGTCATCCCCTTCTCCTCCTGCTCTCAATCTTTCCCAGCATCAGGGTCTTTTCCAATGACTTCTTCACATAAGGTAGCCAAAGTATTGGAGTTTCAGCTTCAACATCAGTCCTTGCAGTGAACACCCAGGACAGATCTCCTTAGGATGGATTGGTTGGATCTCCTTGCAGTCGAATAGATTCTCAAGAGTCTTTTCCAACACCACAGTTCAAAAGCATCAATTCTTTGGTGCTCAGATTTCTTTATAGCCCAACTCCCACATCAATACTAGACCATTAGAAAAACCATAGCCTTGACTAGACAGACCTTTGTTGGTAAAGAAATATCTCTACTTTTTAATATGCTGTCTAAGTTGGTCATAACTTTCCTTCCAAGGAGTAAGAGTCTTTTAATTTCATGGCTGCAATCACCATCTGTAGTGATTTTAGAGCCCCCCCAAAATAAATCAGCCACTGTTTTCACTATTTCCATGTCTATTTGCCATGAAGTGATGGGACCAGATGCCATGATCTTCGTTTTCTGAATGTTGAGCTTAAGCCAACTTTTTCTCTCTCCTCTTTCACTTTCATGAAGAGGCTCTTTAGTTCCTCTTCACTTTCTCTCATAAGGGTGGTGTCATATGCATATCTGAGGTTATTGATATTTCACCCAGCAATCTTGATTCCAGCTTGTGCTTCATCCAGCCCANTGTGCTATCCAAACATCTCATCCTCTGTCATCCCCTTCTCCTCCTGCTCTCAATCTTTCCCAGCATCAGGGTCTTTTCCAATGACTTCTTCACATAAGGTAGCCAAAGTATTGGAGTTTCAGCTTCAACATCAGTCCTTGCAGTGAACACCCAGGACAGATCTCCTTAGGATGGATTGGTTGGATCTCCTTGCAGTCGAATAGATTCTCAAGAGTCTTTTCCAACACCACAGTTCAAAAGCATCAATTCTTTGGTGCTCAGATTTCTTTATAGCCCAACTCCCACATCAATACTAGACCA
>SJYW01019727.1:0-11787 GCA_006410735.1 Raphicerus campestris | reverse complement strand
CAGGCTATGGATTCTCCTGAAGCCACAGTCACCTCACTTTGGGAAACGTTAACTAGCTCCCCATGGTGGAAAACTATCTTAATTATAATAATTCTAATTGTTCTGTTTTTACTGTTTGCTCCCTGCACCTGTAACTGTGTAAATGGATTTATTTCTAACCATCTGAAAGCTTTTAAGTTACAAATGGTTCTTCAGGCTCCTACAAGTGCCACAGCCTCTTCCAACTATTACTTGGGGCCTCTGGATCAGAGATCCTCCATATGAGAGTTAGGAGAATATGTTGCCTCAACAGTTTAAGGATGATGCCCCTCAACAGCAGGAAGCAGTTATGGTAAGAAAACAATGCCCCTTTCCCTTGGCAACATGATTCTCCTAAAAGAAAAGGGGTAGTGGGGATGGGAGAGTCAATTTCTAGGTAGGTTGATAAGAAGCCCATGGTCCCCAAATTGGAGAGAGGGATCTGGGGTTCTNAATGCCCCTTTCCCTTGGCAACATGATTCTCCTAAAAGAAAAGGGGTAGTGGGGATGGGAGAGTCAATTTCTAGGTAGGTTGATAAGAAGCCCATGGTCCCCAAATTGGAGAGAGGGATCTGGGGTTCTCGAGGAGGAGATAGGGGTCTGGAATTCTCAAGAAGGAGGAAAGGACAAACATCTTTCCACCGCCCCCCCCCCACTACATTCCTTAGTCTTAGTCATATTTTCCCCCCTTTAAATATGATGATTACACAACAAAACAACTCAGTTTAAACTCTGTACTAAGGATTATATAACAGCATTGTATCCTGCTTGAGAACAGTTTGTCCTTCCTGAAAAGCTTCTGACTACTCCTGTTATCTTAAAATGTATATTATGGGAGAGGGTCTGGTGAGATCTTTTAAGTTCTAATCCTATTATCTTAAAATGTAAATTGTGGGAGTGGGTTGGTAAGGGCTTTACAACTTTGAGACATTCTTTTGATTTATTGTAATAACTAGTTTTCTTTCTCAGAGATCGTGAATCTGACATTGTCGCAAGAAAGAGGACCCCCTCCAGGGCCCGAAACTGGGCTTTTGTCCAGCACTCAGAAATGAATTGTCTGAGGAAAAACATGTGCTGACAAAGCAAGATATTTTACTGGGAAAGGACACCTGGGTGGAGAGCAGTAGGGTAAGCGAACCCAAGAGAACTGCTCTGCAGCATGCCTCCAAATGTTGGGTTTTATGTTATGGGATTAGTTCCTGGGTTGTCTTTGGCCAGTTATTCTAATTCAGAGTCTTTCCTGGTGGTGCACGCATTATTCAGCCAAGATGGATGCTACTGAGAGGGATTCTGGGAAGTGGACAGACACGCAGTTTCTTCTTTTGACCTTTTCCGAACTCTTCCAGTTGATGGTGGCTTATTAGTTCCAGTTGGTGGTGGCTTATTAGTTCTGTATTCCTTATCAGGATCTCCTGTCATAAAACAACTCATGCAAATGGTTACTATGGTGCCTGGCCAGGGTGGGCTGTTTCAATCAGTGTGTTTCCCCTAACAACATCATTCACTGTAAGCTATCATGCTGAAACATTTTGCAATGTTTATTGTAAAGTATTTAGAGATTGTTGCAGGGTTATTTCCATGGTTACAAAAGGCAGTTCTTAAAAAGGAGTTTTGGATTTGCCATCCTAAGTATTTGGAGAGATTCATGCTTTGAATGTGTGTATGTGTGTGTGTTAAAGGCATGAATCCAGTTTTCAAGCATATATTTGGGGGCCACTAAAGAAGTTGGTGAGGCCTAAATATGTGAACTGAGATAAGAGGGGAATTTATATTTTTGTATTTTTATCGTGTGTGTGTCCAACCATGTAAATCCTTCACTTCTTGATGATATAAATTTTACTTTAAAAGTTAAGAGCAAGATGTAGGGTGCACTGTAATAAATGGATTGATTTCTAGTAGTTCAATTATATACTATAGAATATTCAGATGATCTTGTTCCTGGTGGGAAGTGGGGGGATTACTGTAAGCTGAGAATTGCATAAAACTGACTCTGATGTAAATATCTTCTTTCTAAACTTACATATTATTAGGGTCAAAGCTATGACTTACATACTTTTTAAATAGTTCTGTTACTTATGGACCATACTGGCACAGGATAAGCCTATAACTAGTTAGTTGGTTGCCCAAGTCAATAGAAATTATTATGTAAAGAGAAGACTCAAATATTCAATATTTTTCATGTGATGGATAAGGCTTTTAAAAGGATGCAGACAGAATTTCTTAGAATATCTAGGTTTTTAAGACAAATTGAATGCATAAATTTGTCTGTGTATAAAATTGAAATTATGTTAATAAGATTAGTACAATTCATATTCAACTTATTCCTGAAATTTGCATCATCTGAAAAGAAATAGAAAATCTGGAGTCTAAATAAAATATGTTGATAAATTAGAAGGTACAGTTGAACTTTAACGGAGGAGTCAGTAATGTCTGATGAACCTAGACTACTGAAGTGAAGTGAAAGTTGCTCAGTTGTGTCTGACTCTTTGCGACCCCATGGACTATACAGTCCATGGAATTCTCCAAGCCAGAATACTGGAGTGGGTAGCATTTTCCTTCTCCAGGGGATCATCCCAACAGAGGGATCAAACCCAAGTATCCCGTATTTCAGGCAGATTCTTTACCAGCTGAGCCATAAGGGAAGACCAAAAATACTGGAGTGGTTAGTTATTCCTTCTCTAGCAGATATTCCTGACCCAGTAATCTTGCATTGCAGGTGACTTAACAACTGAGCTATCAGGGAAGCCCCATCTACTTGTATCCTAATTCACTGAACTAACACTCTGTGAATCAGAAGCTAAAATCCAGAGATTGCTTGCACTTGATTTCAAGCTTTGACACTCACTAGCTATGTGACCCTGGGCAAAATTCCTCACTTCTCTATGCCTCAGTTTCCACTCCACAATTTGGGTTGATAATAGCCCCTACCCCTTAGGATGGTTGTAAGGATTAATGGATTGATTAATGAATTAATACATGCATGTGCAGGCTTCCCTTGTGGCTCAGCTGGTAAAGAATCCACCCGCAAATATGGGAGACCTGGGTTCAATCCTTGGGTTGAGAAGATTCCCTGGAGAAGGGAAAGGCTATCCACTCCAGTATTCTGGCCTAGAAAAATTCCATGGACTGTATAATCTGTGGGGTCACAAAGAGTTGGACACAGCTGAGTGACTTTCACTTTCACATGTGTGTGCAGATAAGCCTGATAAATATTAAATGATCAAAAATGTTATTTGTGAAGATAATTGTACTCATTCATTGTTGATCTTCTAACAAATTATCAAAACTTAGATGCTTAAACAGATAATTATCTTACTATCTGAACTTCCTATCTTACAATATTACCTTTTATTAATTGTAGGCTAGAAGTTTGATACAAATCTCTGTATTCTTATTTAATTGTAAGCAAAGGTTCATTTCCAGCTTCTCAAAACTGCTGTATCTCTTGGATTATGGTCCCCTTTCTCTGTCTTCAAAGTCAACAAAGATAGGTGAAGTGGCATCTTTCTGTCTTTCTTTCCTGGTTGGAAATCCCAGCCAGGAATTATTCTTCACATTTAATGATTCATGTGATTACTTNTTTTTCCCCCCTTTAAATATGATGATTACACAACAAAACAACTCAGTTTAAACTCTGTACTAAGGATTATATAACAGCATTGTATCCTGCTTGAGAACAGTTTGTCCTTCCTGAAAAGCTTCTGACTACTCCTGTTATCTTAAAATGTATATTATGGGAGAGGGTCTGGTGAGATCTTTTAAGTTCTAATCCTATTATCTTAAAATGTAAATTGTGGGAGTGGGTTGGTAAGGGCTTTACAACTTTGAGACATTCTTTTGATTTATTGTAATAACTAGTTTTCTTTCTCAGAGATCGTGAATCTGACATTGTCGCAAGAAAGAGGACCCCCTTCAGGGCCCGAAACTGGGCTTTTGTCCAGCACTCAGAAATGAATTGTCTGAGGAAAAACATGTGCTGACAAAGCAAGATATTTTACTGGGAAAGGACACCTGGGTGGAGAGCAGTAGGGTAAGCGAACCCAAGAGAACTGCTCTGCAGCATGCCTCCAAATGTTGGGTTTTATGTTATGGGATTAGTTCCTGGGTTGTCTTTGGCCAGTTATTCTAATTCAGAGTATTTCCTGGTGGTGCACGCATTATTCAGCCAAGATGGATGCTACTGAGAGGGATTCTGGGAAGTGGACAGACACGCAGTTTCTTCTTTTGACCTTTTCCGAACTCTTCCAGTTGATGGTGGCTTATTAGTTCCAGTTGGTGGTGGCTTATTAGTTCTGTATTCCTTATCAGGATCTCCTGTCATAAAACAACTCATGCAAATGGTTACTATGGTGCCTGGCCATGGTGGGCTGTTTCAATCAGTGTGTTTCCCCTAACAACATCATTCACTGTAAGCTATCATGCTGAAACATTTTGCAATGTTTATTGTAAAGTATTTAGAGATTGTTGCAGGGTTATTTCCATGGTTACAAAAGGCAGTTCTTAAAAAGGAGTTTTGGATTTGCCATCCTAAGTATTTGGAGAGATTCATGCTTTGAATGTGTGTATGTGTGTGTGTTAAAGGCATGAATCCAGTTTTCAAGCATATATTTGGGGGCCACTAAAGAAGTTGGTGAGGCCTAAATATGTGAACTGAGATAAGAGGGGAATTTATATTTTTGTATTTTTATCGTGTGTGTGTCCAACCATGTAAATCCTTCACTTCTTGATGATATAAATTTTACTTTAAAAGTTAAGAGCAAGATGTAGGGTGCACTGTAATAAATGGATTGATTTCTAGTAGTTCAATTATATACTATAGAATATTCAGATGATCTTGTTCCTGGTGGGAAGTGGGGGGATTACTGTAAGCTGAGAATTGCATAAAACTGACTCTGATGTAAATATCTTCTTTCTAAACTTACATATTATTAGGGTCAAAGCTATGACTTACATACTTTTTAAATAGTTCTGTTACTTATGGACCATACTGGCACAGGATAAGCCTATAACTAGTTAGTTGGTTGCCCAAGTCAATAGAAATTATTATGTAAAGAGAAGACTCAAATATTCAATATTTTTCATGTGATGGATAAGGCTTTTAAAAGGATGCAGACAGAATTTCTTAGAATATCTAGGTTTTTAAGACAAATTGAATGCATAAATTTGTCTGTGCATAAAATTGAAATTATGTTAATAAGATTAGTACAATTCATATTCAACTTATTCCTGAAATTTGCATCATCTGAAAAGAAATAGAAAATCTGGAGTCTAAATAAAATATGTTGATAAATTAGAAGGTACAGTTGAACTTTAACGGAGGAGTCAGTAATGTCTGATGAACCTAGACTACTGAAGTGAAGTGAAAGTTGCTCAGTTGTGTCTGACTCTTTGCGACCCCATGGACTATACAGTCCATGGAATTCTCCAAGCCAGAATACTGGAGTGGGTAGCATTTTCCTTCTCCAGGGGATCATCCCAACAGAGGGATCAAACCCAAGTATCCCGTTTTTCAGGCAGATTCTTTACCAGCTGAGCCATAAGGGAAGACCAAAAATACTGGAGTGGTTAGTTATTCCTTCTCTAGCAGATATTCCTGACCCAGTAATCTTGCATTGCAGGTGACTTAACAACTGAGCTATCAGGGAAGCCCCATCTACTTGTATCCTAATTCACTGAACTAACACTCTGTGAATCAGAAGCTAAAATCCAGAGATTGCTTGCACTTGATTTCAAGCTTTGACACTCACTAGCTATGTGACCCTGGGCAAAATTCCTCACTTCTCTATGCCTCAGTTTCCACTCCACAATTTGGGTTGATAATAGCCCCTACCCTTTAGGATGGTTGTAAGGATTAATGGATTGATTAATGAATTAATACATGCATGTGCAGGCTTCCCTTGTGGCTCAGCTGGTAAAGAATCCACCCGCAAATATGGGAGACCTGGGTTCAATCCTTGGGTTGAGAAGATTCCCTGGAGAAGGGAAAGGCTATCCACTCCAGTATCCTGGCCTAGAAAAATTCCATGGACTGTGTAATCTGTGGGGTCACAAAGAGTTGGACACAGCTGAGTGACTTTCACTTTCACATGTGTGTGCAGATAAGCCTGATAAATATTAAATGATCAAAAATGTTATTTGTGAAGATAATTGTACTCATTCATTGTTGATCTTCTAACAAATTATCAAAACTTAGATGCTTAAACAGATAATTATCTTACTATCTGAACTTCCTATCTTACAATATTACCTTTTATTAATTGTAGGCTAGAAGTTTGATACAAATCTCTGTATTCTTATTTAATTGTAAGCAAAGGTTCATTTCCAGCTTCTCAAAACTGCTGTATCTCTTGGATCATGGTCCCCTTTCTCTGTCTTCAAAGTCAACAAAGATAGGTGAAGTGGCATCTTTCTGTCTTTCTTTCCTGGTTGGAAATCCCAGCCAGGAATTATTCTTCACATTTAATGATTCATGTGATTACTTTGGGCCTACCTAGGTACTCCAGCATACTCTCTCTGTTTCAAAGTCTTTGTTCTAGTCATATGTGCAAAGTACATTTTGACATGTAAGATAACATATTCACAAGTTCTGAGGACTGTTGCGTATAGATCTTTCCTAGGGGTGGTGGGGATGGGTGTGTGGTGATGATAGCCTTAGAATTGGGAGCAAGATTTGAGTCAGAAATCATTGCATATTTTAAGGTGATTTGTTGGGGATTTTTCAGTTTCTGTAATTTTTATTTTTTTTATTTTTTTTATTTTTATTTTTTATTTTTTTTTCAGTTTCTGTAATTTTTAAAAGTAGAAAAGAATTAGTAACCAACTACTTTGGAATCTCTGTCTAATGGAGTGCGTATAAGCTGTGTCTTCTAGAACACTATNTGGGTGTGTGGTGATGATAGCCTTAGAATTGGGAGCAAGATTTGAGTCAGAAATCATTGCATATTTTAAGGTGATTTGTTGAGGATTTTTCAGTTTCTGTAATTTTTAAAAGTAGAAGAGAATTAGTAACCAACTGCTCTGGAATCTCTGTCTAATGGAGTGCGTATAAGCTATGTAAGCTATGTCTTCTAGAACACTATTTTTGTGAAAGAATGAACATGAAATGAAAAACAAATTAGGTGTGTATAGGAGGGCTCACATCTGTTTTCAAATAAGAGTGGTGATAAAAACAAATTCAATCTAATTTTTTAATGACAAATTATTTCCTATGTCAATATACTAATATGCATGTGACTTATCAAAAGTATTGTATAGCTTTTCCTGGAATTATTTGGCTATGAAACTTTTATTTTTATTTACTTCCTTAAGGCTTCTGAATTAACCTCAGCAAGTGATGGTCCAAGCACTTCACATTCTAGTAATTTACTTGGCCAAAGTTTTTCATTGCTTAGAAGGCAGATTTTCAAGACTACCCTCTGACGATATTTAAATGTTGTCTTATCTATAGCGGCCTCTTTAGAACTTATTTTGCTTTCAGAATTTAGGAAAGCATTTATATTACTCAGTGTATCGGGAAGCATTGTACTACTGAAAGTAATCAATTTTTTTTTATCATTGGTAAAATAATTATTGCTGTAATTAATGTTTAATATTTTATATGTTTAATAATGCAAGGTGCTAGCTAAGGATTTCATAAGTATCATTTCATTAATTTCCCATGACAAAACTTATGAGATATGTGCAATAATTATGAAGAAACTGAGACTGAGTAACTATGGATTTGGAAATAAAACCTAAGTTATATTTCTTCACTGCTTCTGCTAAGCTGCTAAGTCAATTCAGTCGTGTCAGACTGTGTGTGACCCCATAGATGGCAGCCCACCAGGCTCCCCCATCTCTAGGATTCATTCTCCAGGCAAGAATATTGGAGTGAATTGACATTTCCTTCTCCAACAGTGTGTCCTTTTATTTACTATGTTGTATTGCCATTGCTGTTGCTGCTGTTCAGTCATTAAATTGTGTCCAGCTCTTTGCAATTTCATGGATTGCAGGATGTCAGGATTCTCTGTCCTTCATTATCATACTGTTTGCTCAAACTTGTGTCCTTTGAGTTGGTGATGCCATCAAATCATCTCATCTTCTGCTGTCCCCCTCTCTTCTTGCCTTCAATTTTCCTGGAATCAGGGATTTTAGCAATGAGTCAGCTCTTCACAGCAGGTGGCCAAGTTATTGGCGCTTCAGCTTCAGCTTTAGTCCTTCCAGTGAATATTCAGGGTTGACTTCCTTTAGGATTGGCTGGTTTCATCTTCTTGCTGTCCGAGGGACTCTCAAGAGTCTCCTCCAACACCACAGTTGAAAGTGTTAATTCTTCAGCTCTTAGCCTTCTTTATGGTCCGTCTCAGAGGTTAAAGCGTCTGCCTCCAATATGGGAGACCCGGGTTTGATCCCTGGGTTGGGAAGATCCCCTGGAGAAGGAAATGGCAACCCACTCCAGTATTCTTGCCTGGAGAATCCCATGGACAGAGGAGCTTGGTAGGCTACAGGCCACAGGGTCACAAAGAGTCGGACATGACTGAGTGACTTCACTCACTCACTCAATCACATCTATACACGACTACTGGAAAAATCATAGCTTTGACTATATGGACCTTTGTGGGCAAAGTGATGTTTCTGATCCTTAATACACTGTCTATGTTTGTCATAGCTATTCTTCCAAACAGCAAGTATCTTTGAACTTTGTGGCTGCAGTTAACACCTTCATTGATTTTGGAGTTAAGAAAAAATGAAATCTGACAGTTTCCATCTATTTGCATGGAGTGATAGGACTGGATGGCATGATGTTAGTTTTTTGAATACTGAGTTTTAAGCCAGCTTTTTCACTTTCCTCTTTCACCTTCACCAAAAGGCTCTTTAGTTCCTCTTCTCTTTCTGTGATTAACGTGGAATCATCTTCATATCCGAGGTTGTCAATATTTCTCAAGGCAACCTTGATTCCAGCTTGTGGTTCATCCAGCCTGGCATTTCTCATGATGTACTCTGCATATACGTTAAATAAGGAGGGTGATGATATACAGTTTTGATGTATTCCTTTCCCAATTTGTAATCAGTCCTTTGTTTGATGTCTATTTCTAACTGTTTCTCATCCTGCATACAGGTTTCTCAGGAGGCAGGTAACGTGGTTTGGTATTCCTATATCATTAAAAATTTTCCAGTTTATTGTGATCCACATAGTCAAAGGCTTTAGTGTTGTCAATGAATCTGAGGTAGATTTGTTTTTTATTTTATTTATTTTATTATTATTATCATTATTTTACTTTACAATCTTGTATTGGTTTTGCCACACATCAACATGAATCTGCCACTGGTGCGAGACAGCAAAAGAGACACAGATGTATAGAACGGTCTTTTGGACTCTGTGGGAGAGGGAAAGGGTGGGATGATTTGGGAGAATGGCATTGAAACACGTATAATATCATATAAGAAACGAATCACCAGTCTAGGTTNACTGGTGCGAGACAGCAAAAAAGACACAGATGTATAGAACGGTCTTTTGGACTCTGTGGGAGAGGGAGAGGGTGGGATGATTTGGGAGAATGGCATTGAAACACGTATAATATCATATAAGAAACAAATCACCAGTCTAGGTACGATGCAGTGTACAGGATGCTTGGGGCTGGTGCACTGGAATGATCCAGAAGGATGGTGTGGTGGAGAGGGTGGAAGGGGGGTTGGAGATTGAGAACACATGTACACCCGTGGCAGATTCATGTTGTTGTGTGGCAAAACCAATACAATATTGTAAAGTAATAATAATAATAATAAATCTTAAAAAAGATTTGTTTTTTAATTCCCTTGCTTTTTCTGTGATCTAACAAATGTTAGTAATTTGATCTCTGGTTCTTCTACCTTTTCTAAATCCAACTGGAACATGTAGAACTTCTTGGTTCATGGACTGTTGAAGCCTATCTTAGAGAACTTTGAGCATTATTTGCTAGCATGTGAAATGAGTGCAGTTGTGCAGTAGTTTGAACATTCTTTGCCATTGCCTTTCTTAGGACTGGAATGAAAACTGACCTTTTCAGTTCTGAAGCCACTGCTGAGTTTTCCAAGTTTGCTGGCATATTGAGTGAAACACTTTCACAGCATCATCTTTTAAGATTTGAAATAACTCATCTGGAATTCCATCATCTCCCCTAGCTTTGTTTGTCGTAATGCTTACTAAGGCCCACTTGAGTTCACCCCCCAGGATGTCTGGCTCTAGGTGAGTCACCACAACTTCATGGTTATCTATATCATTAAGAGCTTTTTTGTACACTTCTTTTGTGTATTCCTGTCTCTTCTTTTTAATTTTTTCTGCTTATTTTATGCCGTTGCTCTTTTTGTCCTTTTTTTGGGCCTATCTTTGTATGAAATGTTCCCTTGGTATCTCCAATTTTCTTAAAAAGATCTCCTGTCTTTCCCTTTCTCTTGTTTTCCTCTATTTATTTGTACTGATTACCTAGGAAGACTTTTTTTTCTCTCTTTGCTATCTTCTGGAACTCAGCCTTCAGCTGAGTATATCTTTCCCTTTCTCCTCTACCTTTTGCTTCTCTTCTTTTCTCAATGATTCGTAAGTCCTCCTCAGACAATCATTTTGCCTTCTTTCATTTCTTTTTCTTGGGGATGGTTTTGATTATTAACTCCCATACAACATTGTGAACCTCCATCCATAGATTTTCAGGTACTCTGTCTACCAGATCTATCTCCTTGAATGTATTCATTATACTTCCATTGTATAATCATAAGATATTTGATTTAGGTCATACCTGAAAGGCCTAGTGGCTTTCCATGGTTTTTTTTTTTTTTTAAAATTTGAGCCTGAATTTTGTAATAAGGAGCTGATGATCTGAGCCACAGTCAGCTCCAGGTCTTATTTTTGCTGACTCTATAGGGCTTCTCCACATTCAGCTGCAAAGGATATAATTAATCTGGTGATGTCCATATGTAGGGATGTCTCTTGTGCTGTTCGAAGATAGCATTTGCTATGAAAAATACTCAAATATATGGGACATAGACTTGGATTACTGTGATGTTGAATGGCTCACCTTGAAAACAAAACAAGATTAGTCTGTCATTTTTGAGATTGCAACCAAGAATTATATTTTGGACTGTTTTGTTGACTATGAGGACTATGCCATTCCTTCCAAGGGATTCTTGCCAATAGTAGTAGATATAATGGCCATCTAAATTAAATTCTCCCATTCCTATCCATTTTAGTTCACTGATTCCTAAAATTTCAATGTTCACTCTCACCTTCCCCTGTTTGACCACTTTCAGTTTAACTTGGATATTTTTTTTTTTTTTTTTTTTAAATTTGAGCCTGAATTTTGTAATAAGGAGCTGATGATCTGAGCCACAGTCAGCTCCAGGTCTTATTTTTGCTGACTCTATAGGGCTTCTCCACATTCAGCTGCAAAGGATATAATTAATCTGGTGATGTCCATATGTAGGGATGTCTCTTTTGCTGTTCGAAGATAGCATTTGCTATGAAAAATACTCAAATATATGGGACATAGACTTGGATTACTGTGATGTTGAATGGCTCACCTTGAAAACAAAACAAGATTAGTCTGTCATTTTTGAGATTGCAACCAAGAATTATATTTTGGACTGTTTTGTTGACTATGAGGACTATGCCATTCCTTCCAAGGGATTCTTGCCAATAGTAGTAGATATAATGGCCATCTAAATTAAATTCTCCCATTCCTATCCATTTTAGTTCACTGATTCCTAAAATTTCAATGTTCACTCTCACCTTCCCCTGTTTGACCACTTTCAGTTTAACTTGGA
>SJYW01019723.1:0-15195 GCA_006410735.1 Raphicerus campestris | reverse complement strand
TGCATTCCATTTAGTAGGAAATACTATGGAGAAGAGACTGCTGTATTTCCTATTCTGCTCTTTTTCAAGCAGGTGCCATTCTTATAAGTATTGTGTTTTTCTTCCACCATTTTTTATCCTGTGTTGTGGAGCTGAGCTGTCACAGACAGGTTAAAGAACTTGCCTGCTGCTGCTGCTAAGTCACTTCAGTCGTGTCCAACTCTATGCGACCTCATAGACANTTCAAGCAGGTGCCATTCTTATAAGTATTGTGTTTTTCTTCCACCATTTTTTATCCTGTGTTGTGGAGCTGAGCTGTCACAGACAGGTTAAAGAACTTGCCTGCTGCTGCTGCTAAGTCACTTCAGTCGTGTCCAACTCTATGCGACCTCATAGACAGCAGCCCACCAGGCTCCCCTGTTCTTGGGATTCTCCAGGTAAGAACACTGGAGTGGGTTGCCATTTCCTTCTCCAATGCATGAAAGGGAAAAATGAAAGTGAAGTCACTCTGTCATGTCAGACTCTTAGTGACCCCATGGATTGCAGCCTACAGGTTCCTCCATCCATGGGATTCTCCAGGCAAGAGTACTGGAGTGGGTTGCCATTGCCTTCTCCTAAGAACTTGCCTAAGTCACAGATTTGAGAGGTACCGAAGCAAAGATTTAACTTTAATCTCCACATTCCACAGTATAATGTTGGCATCTAAATTTTACAGAAAAGTTTTAAGGAAATCCATTCATTTAATTAAAAGCCATGAGACTAACTTTGAAATAATTCCAGAAGTTAATAAGGAAATAAGATTAAGACTACTTATACAGGAGGAAAAAAAACAGGTAGGAAGCACAAAATAAAATAAATATATGCCAAAATTAAATATGATAGCTTCAAAAACCAAATAGTTTCTCCAATTCCTTCAATCAACAAGTATGTATGACACACTAGGCAATATTTCTGGTTCTATGTATAGAGTGATCGTTATTGTTGTTTAGTTGCTAAGTTGTGTCTGACTCTTGCTGTTCCATGGACTGTAGCTCTCCAGGCTCCTCTGTCCATGGGATTCTCCAGGTAAGAATACTGGAGTGGGTTGCCATTTCTTTCTCCAGGGGATCTTCTTTCCAACCCAGGGATCAAATCTGCATCTCCTGCCTTGGCAGGCAAATTCTTTACCACTGAGTCACCAGGAGAGCCCATTAAGTGATTAGTAGACAGAAGTATCTTCCTCGAAGCATGTTCATTTTGCTCAAGTATGCTGGGAAATGGCACGTATTAAAGAGAAACTGTGTCAGGGGTATTTGAAGACTGGCAAGTAGGCAACTATAGCTATAGCAGTGAGCTTGAGGATATCTGCCCATGAAGTCAGAAGTTCCTGAAGAACCAGGTCATGTAAGGCCTGGCACATCAAGATTGGAATTCAGATTGCTTAAAAAAAAAAACACTGAAAAACTAACAATTATCAATTCATAAGAATTACTTCAAAAAGAATGAAAGAAAGAAATTACAAAAACAAAAGAATATGTAAGGGTCTAATTAAAAAAAAAAAAGCAAAAGCAAAGCTGGGCCTTGACTAATTAGCAAAGAGAACTCAGAACATTAATCAAACCAGTCAAAGCAGGTCATTTTATATAAAGAATGGTGTAAGTTGTAACAAAGAGATATATATTGAATTGTTGAAATGCAATGTGACACTTACAAATACAGTTGCAGTGAGAGATTTTAAAATAATGGTATCATTCAAGAGCTGAGTAAGTTAAAAAATGATTTAAACAATACAATTAAGAATCAATATATATAACCCTTTTTCTATTATGACTGTAATAGAAAGCCCAACTCAAAAATAGGTGTTGCATTAGGATAGATCTGGCTTCAGAGTTCCCTGAATGAAGGACTTAGGTAATACCAGAATCTATTCTGATTCTTGGTTGACTTTCTGCATCATAACTGGTATCTACATGATGAAATGCCTGGTTCTCACACTGCAGAAGAGAGCATGTCTCACTGTCATGAGTCCCTCCTCTGATTTGATCATAAGTACACAACAGAGTTGGAGAAGACTTTTGAGAGTCCCTTGGACTGCAAGCAGATCCAGCCAGTCCATCCTAAAGGAAATCAGTCCTGATTATTTATTGGAAAGATTGATGCTAAAGCTAAAACTCCTGTACTTTGGCCACCTGATGTGAAGAACTGGCTCATTGGCAAGGCCCCTGATGCTGGGAAAGATTGAAGGCAGGAGGAGAAGGGGACTACAGAGGATAAGATGGTTGGATGGCATGACCAACTTGATGGACATGAGTCTGAGCAAGCTTCGGGAGTGGGTGTTGGACAGGGAAGCCTGGCGTGCTGCACTTCATGGGGTCACAAAGAGTCAGACAGGACTGAGTGACTGAACTGAACTGAACATGACAAACCAATATGAAAGCTTCTTGGCCAGACCCATGTCAAGTATCCACCTCTGGGAAAGCNACTTCATGGGGTCACAAAGAGTCAGACAGGACTGAGTGACTGAACTGAACTGAACATGACAAACCAATATGAAAGCTTCTTGGCCAGACCCATGTCAAGTGTCCACCTCTGGGAAAGCTGGGTGAAGAGACCCAAACTGAGATTCTGCTCAGGACTGAGACCGGGGTAAGAAAGTATTCCCCTAGAACAAAAATGTGTTTCCTTACCAGGAAAAGTAGAAATGGTACACTGGATGCCAGACCACAGCAGAGGCCACTCCCTGGATGTATATGATTTGTTTCTGGTCTGCTTCTCTAACTGCTGTCTGCATTGCTCCAGCCAACCTAGTCTCCTTTCCATTTCTGAGCAGGTCATATTTATTCTGGTCTTATGAACTGCACTTCTGATGCTTCTGCTCAGAATGTGCACTCACTATGCCAGTTAGTTGGCTCCCTGTCAATCTTTGATTCTTGGTTTGAATGTCATCTCTTCAGACAGAACTTCTCCATGCCTTACCCTTCTTGCTGTACAATATGCAACTCTGTATATTCCCTCTATAGGATGCAACACAAACTGAAAAACTATTTATGTTTATGCATTTATTATCTGTTTTCCTCTGTTACTTACATACATAAATACAGGCCTTATATGATTTGTTCACTACCATTTCCCCAGCACTCATAGTAATGCTTGGTACATTATAAGCTAAATAAATATGTATTGAATAAAGAATTTGATATCATATTTTATATTTTGAAAGAATAAAACTTCAAGTGACTTTGGGATATTTCCAACCATAATGATATTTTGCTGTTGTTTAGTCATGTTCAACTCTTTTATGACCCCTTGGACTAACTGTAGCCCACCAGGCTCCACTGTCCATGGAATTTTCTAGATGAGCATACTGGAGTGAGTTGCCATTTTCTTCTTCAGGGAACTTAGTGATAATCTAAACAGGAAACTTCAAAATATTTTGCAATTGCTTTTTGCAATGAAAAAAATTTTTTTACGGTATAAAATCTTAAACAACATACAGAAAATTATAATTGTATTAGATTTCCAGGCTGTTCTAAAAAAGTAGTACAAACTGAGTGGCTTAAATAATGGAAATGTATTGTCTCATACAATACACTGGGCTTCATTGGTGGCAGAGTGTAAAAAATCTGGCTTCAGCGTGGGAGACCTGGATTTGACCTCTGGGTTGGGAAGATACCCTGCAGAAGGGCATGGCAACCCACTTTAGTGTTCTTTCCTGGAGATTCACATGGACAGAGGAGCCTGGCTTGCTACAGTCCACGGGGTCATAGAACTGGACATGATTGAGTGACTAACATTTTTACTTTCATTGTTCCATAGTCCTAAAGGCTAGAAATCTGAGCCCAAGGTGTCAGCAGGATTGGTTTCCACTGAGGGCTGTGAGTTCCACGCCTCCCTCCTAGTTTCTGGTGATTTGCTTGCAATCTTTGTTGTTTCCTGATTAGACATGCATTGCCCTCATCTCTGTCATCACGTTCCTGTGGTGTTTCCGCTGTCTACATGTCTACCCATGCATATGAGGCTCCTCTTTTGAAGGATACTAGTCATATAGGATTAGGGGCTTACCTCACTCCAGCATGACCTCATCTTAACTATATCCACAATACATACTCCTATTTCCAAATAATGAGGATTAGGATTTCAACATAAAAATTTGAGGAGAACACAATTCAACCCAAAACAAAACCATCAATATTATTCCAGATAATTCAGAAGAAAATCACATTTTCTGACAAAAATGTGAATGGTACCCAAACCTGTACCTATCAATTCTTAAATTTAATTATATTGTGAAAATGAATAATTAAATGAGATAAATATTCAAATCCTTAAAATAACAAATGAAGAAAATGACAAGGGAACATAGTAAAGACAAAATGTGAAGAAATGCATTATAAAACAATAAATGGATAGATAAATAAGAGTTTTTCACCCCCCCCCCCAAATTACAGTCATCTGGAAAATCTAATTAAGGAGAGAAACAGATAATAGAGTCAACAGGTGATGTAACAAGAAGTATAGGCAAGATGTTATAAAAGTATACTTTATATTATATATAATTATACATGGAATATTTTAAAATTTGAGTAAAATTTTTAAAACTTCTATATTATATGTGAAATATATTAAATACATATACATTATATATATTATATAAATATATTTGTATTATTTATACAGAGAGAGAGAAAGAAATAATAATAAAACAGCAGAATTTTTAACATCAGATATCAATTCAAGAATGCTCTCTAGAGTCTGACAATTTTATAAATAACATATTCAAACTTTAAAGGCTTAACTAACGCCAAGTTGCATAATTTAAGTAAAATAAAGATGTGGAAGGTATTTATCTCATAACTCAAATGTTTATATCTAGTTTAATATCAGATAAAAGTACATTTCAAAAGTAAAGCATCTTAACAAAGGGTTTATTACCTATCCAAGAAAACTAAGCAGTTTAAAGTTAGTAAAAGAATTCTCTAATTGTCTGGGCACAAAAATATCAGAAAATTATTAACTTTTATTATTCTAACAATGCCTTTTTAGAATATTCAATAGGTATAAAATGAAAAAGTATTTAAATACCTAAAACAAAATACAAGGAACATATGAAAAATAACTTATGTTGAAGAATTCTTGAGTTTAGTTTATTGGCTTAGTTTAATCAAAACCAAAATCTTCACCAAATATAGTTTCTGGTTAAAGATGACAGATTGAACCCACCTCCCTCCTTCTGCTCCCTACTAAAATCTCACTAAATTACAAGTAAAGAAAGTTAAATTAAAAATTCAAAGAAGTAGGGTAGAAAACAGCAACCAAAATTTGGATACTGGAAAGCAGTTGAAACAGGGGTAATTAATTGGCTACCCTAAGAAAGCTCAAGTCTCAAAATCTAATGTATAGGAAGCTGAGAGCAATGGAATTTGTGCTAACCAGTCCTCAAAAGTCTCCAAATATATTAGCAAAATGAAAAATTAATTGAACACTAGTTTGAAGAAAAATTATACATTCCACCTCTCCTTTCTTATATTACAAATCCAAACAACTATTCTAACACCAGCATAATTCCTTTGAACCTCAGTTCCTTATCTAGAAAGTTGGGACAATGATATTATACACTTAAAGAGTTGTATCAATTGAGATATACATTTGTAAAATAAATGCATTTTATGTATTCTAAAAAATATATATCTTAGTTTATATGTTAGTTACTTAACACATTTTACAATTAGAAAATGATTGTTTTCTTTCAAAAATCCATTTACCTTAGTTTTGAGACCTCATATAAGTCTGTGTCTTTTGACTTCAGTTTCTAATTTAAAATATAGATTTGAATTTTTAAATCAATATGTTTTGTAATATGTTTTTTACTGCATATAGAAATAAATATTATAAACTTAGCAAAACAAAGAAAATGTGAATATACAGTGATGTTTATTAAGAATCTCTCTCATTCCAAGGAACTCACACCCATGGTGGATTCATGTCAATGTATGGCAAAACCAATACAGTATTGTAAAGTAGAATAAAGTAAAAATACAACAAAATAAACTTCATTATAAATAGATAAAAATTTTTAAATGTGATCTGAATACGAAACAATAAAGTAAAGTAAACATTAATAAATNAAAACAAATACAGTATTGTAAAGTAGAATATAGTAAAAATAAAACAAAATAAACTTCATTATAAATAGCTAAAATTTTTTTAATGTGATCTGAATACAAAACAATAAAATAAAGTCAACATTAATAAACGGCTACAAAAGCTTAAGTGTTGAAACACAGTGGCAATGCCTGGTGCTTGTTCAGGAGTTTGGGTGCCTGTGACTGCCATTCAGTTCAGTTCCGTTCAGTCGCTCAGTCATGTTCCACTCTTTGCAACCCCATGGACTGCAGCACACCAGGCTTCCCTGTCCATCACCAACTCCCAGAGCCTACTCAAACTCATGTCCATCGAGTAAGTGATGCCATCCAACCTTCTCATCCTCTGTTGTCCCCTTCTCCTCCCACCTTCAATCTTTCCCAGCATTAGGGTCTTTTACAAGGTATCAGTTCTTAGCATCAGGTGGCCAAAGTATTGGAGTTTCAGCTTCACTATCATCCTTCCAGTCAATACTCAGGATTGAATTTCCTTTAGGACTAATTGGTTGGATCTCCTTGCAGTCCAAGAGACTTTCAACAGTCTTCTCTAACACCACAGTTCAAAAGCATCAATTCTTTGGTGCTCAGCTTTCTTTATAGTCCAGATCTCACATCCATATAATGACTACTGGAAACACCATAGCTTTTACTAGACAGATCTTTGTCTGTACAGCAATGTCTCTGCTTTTTAATATGCTGTCTAGGTTGGTCATAGCTTTTCTTTCAAGAAGCAAGCATCTTTTAATTTCATGGCTGCAGTGACCATCTGCAGTGATTTTGGAGCCCAAGAAAATAAAGTCTGTCACTGTTTCCACTGTTTCCCCATCTATTTCCCATGAAGTGATGGGACCAGATGCCATGATCTTAGTTTTCTGAATGTTGAGTTTTAAGCCAACTGTTTCACTCTCCTCTTTTACTTTCATCAAGAGGCCCTTTAGTTCTTCTTCGCTTTCTGCCATAAGGGTGATGTCATGTGCATATCTGAAGTTTTTGATATTTCTCCCAGAAATCTTGATTCCAGCTTGTGCTTCATTCAGCCCGACATTTTGCATGATGTATTAGAAGAATAAAATGTATAAGCTAGAAGGAAATCTAGTCAAAATAGTGTAAAAAAAAAATAGTGCCACCTAGTATTTTTTAACCTCACCTGATATTCCTTTGGAAGAGAATCATTTTGAAGGTAATTGGTTTTCTGAAGCTTCTGTGACCAGCATGGAAAGACTCGCCCATCACTATTTCTTCTCCAAGAGTGTGTTAAGTGAGAACAATTCCCTCACCACTATTGTTATCTGATGTGAGGAAGAACTCTTCACCTACTTTTGTCAGTAGAAAGGGGAAATAATCTATTTGATGTGTAAATCTGAGCCAATTCACCTTGCACTCAACTCATTCCTCCTCTCTTCCTCTCAGGTGGAAGCTGTCTGCTGCAGAAACAGTCCTCCCACTGCTGCCCCCGGGCTGTTGTCTCTTCGGGATGGTGGCCTCTTCCAATTATCCAGTGTTGCCAGTACCTGCAGCGTGATGGGAACATTTATTTTTGAATTGAACAGAATCTACTACCATAATCTGTTCATTATCAGTAACAAAGGTGATATTTTGGCTCTCATGTTATCATTCTTTTTCTATTTCTCAAATTATCCAGAACTCGATAGGAAATAATGATGCTATATAAAAGGACCTTTTGGAAATTGCAACAAGAATGTCTCTGGGATGTTCTAAGGAATACCAGATATTTAGAGACTAATTGATGAAAGCAGGTGATGAGGAAAGAGGGGAAGGACAATATAATCCACACCTGCACACTACTTGAGCCACCACCACAACGTCGTTTTATTGAGTGTGTGCTAAGTCACTTCAGGCATGTCAGACTCTGTGACCCTATAGACTGTAGCTCGCCAGGCTACTCTGTCCATGGGATTGTCCAGGCAAGAATACTGGAGTGGGTTACCATGCCTTCCTCCAGGGGATCTTCCCAATCCAGGGACTGAACCAAAGTCTCTCAAGTCTCTTGCATTGGTAGGCAGATTTTTACCACTAGTGCCACTTAGGAAGTCATTTTATTATTAGTTAAAAAAGGTAAAGTCTTAGAATAGCCAGGAAAGAG
The DNA here is from genome assembly GCA_006410735.1 of Raphicerus campestris. Lineage (NCBI taxonomy): Eukaryota > Metazoa > Chordata > Mammalia > Artiodactyla > Bovidae > Raphicerus > Raphicerus campestris. The sequence continues at coordinate 6,993 of SJYW01019723.1, read as the reverse complement.
TGTTTACTGAGCTAAGTTAAATTAGCTACACACATCCCAACAAATAAGGCCTCAAGGTACATTTCAAGATTGATAATAGACTTCTTAGGGAACTGTTGACCAAAACCACTTGCCTCAGCCAAGCATGATAATAACCATTTGTCTGAGTTGTCTCCAAAGGGGAGAACTTGAGAGGGGACAAAAGGAGGAGGACAGAGAAGGTATGTCCTGCCAACCTCCTAGAAACACTCATGCTGGAATTCAACTTGACCTGGAGATGTGTGTGACACCAGGAAGAACCCTGCATCAGACCAGATATGGAACAAGCAAGACAATTGGTCAGAGAAAACCTGAGAACTAACCCTATTACCATTAAACCTGAGAAGGCAAATGTGGCAGGGTAGTTCCCTTACCTTTCTTGGACATCCCTTCTCAATAGGGTCTTTTTAAAAATATATATAAATTTATTTATTTTAATTGGAGGCTAATTACTTTACAATACTGTATTGGTTTTGCCATACATCAACATGAATTCGCCATGGGTGTACACGTGTTCCCCATCCTGAACCCCCCTCCCACATCCCTTCCTGTACCATCCCTCTGGGTCATCCAGTGCACCAGCCCCAAGCATCTTGTATGCTGCATTGAACCTGGACTGGCGATTCGTTTCATATATGATATTATACATATTTCAATAAAGTCTTTTTCTTTGTCAATATGTGTGTCTCCTTGGACAATTCATTCCCAAGTATTAGATAAGAGTCCACTCGTGGGCCCTGGAATGTGTCCAACTTCCTGCAACAGACCTATGATTATGTCTTACAGCTCTTGTAGCAAGAAGATTTGGGCTTCCCTGGTGGCTTAGTCAGTAAAGAATCTGCCTGCAATGCAGGAGACTGCCTGCAATACAGGAGTCTGGATTTGCATCCCAGGGTTGGGAAGTTCCTCTGGAAAAGGAAATAGCAACCCATTCTAGTATTCTTGCCTAGAAAATTCCATGGACAGAGGAGCCTGTCAGGCAACAGTCCACAGGGTTGCAAAGAATTGGACACAACTGAGCTACTAAACCATGACCCCTGTACTTATTTAGTAAAGGGATGAAAAATTATGAAATTCTTGATGAGTAAGATGGGTCACTTAAATAAGAAGTCAGGAGGAGAAGGAGATGGCAGAGGATAACATGGTTGGATGGCATCATTGATTCAATGGACATGAATTTGAGCAAGCTCTCGGAGTTGGTAATGGACAGGGAGGCCTGGTGTTCTGCAGTCCATGGGGTCACAAAGAGTCAGACATGACTGAGTGACTGAACTGAACTGAAGATGGGTTACAATAAAAGGACTATACATAACTTCATCTCAAACTTAAACCAAGCCCAACTTGGATGGATCCGAAAAGTCATAGTTTTAGATCACTCGTTCCTTTTCCTGTTTGTTTTCATGTTGTTGCTGGCCAAAATCTTGGCTTTCTCTGCCCACTGAAGCTGAATAAAAAATATGGAGCCAGAGTTTGGAAGCAATAGAAATGTGGCTGGCGGAGAGGGGAACGCAGTTGGCTCATGCCTCAAGAACTGCCACCCACCCCAGTGAGGAGTCTAGGGATTTATATAAGCCAAGGGCTCTCAGNTCGTTCCTTTTCTGTTTGTTTTCATGTTGTTGCTGGCCAAAATCTTGGCTTTCTCTGCCCACTGAAGCTGAATAAAAACTATGGAGCCAGAGTTTGGAAGCAATAGAAACGTGGCTGGCGGAGAGGGGAATGCAGTTGGCTCATGCCTCAAGAACTGCCACCCACCCCATTGAGGAGTCTAGGGATTTATATAAGCTAAGGGCTCTCAGTCAGGAATCGTGATGAGGAACAAAGGTGTTAGGATCGTGATTTCTTCCTCTTGCATTGTTTCAAAGACAGTCAGTAACCCAGTAATTGAGTCTGGCAGTTTGATGACTCTGTGGCCTTCTTTCTGATGTGTAACTTCAAGGGGAAGGGTGTTAAAAGGGTAAACACCAGATATAAGATGTATTTAGCATAGAGTCAAAGGAAAATAGGTGCAAAGTATAGCTTCTGCTGAATTAGGGGACAGAAGAACAAACTTAGTTACAGACATGCAGAGTTGCAAGCAGTTAAAAGTAAAAAAGAACTAGGAGTGTTCAGGCCTGCTCACTGTTCTCTTTATCTTCTCTGTTCTCAGGAAAGGGAAAGCAAAGATAATTCATTCCTCTTTTTCCTTTTCACTACAATGTTAGTATTCTCATGTAGTTAGAAATAAAGCAGAATTTTACTCTTAAAAAATCAGGCAATAAAATATATATTATGATAAAGAATGATTTTTATCTTCTCTGTTCTCAGGAAAGGGAAAGGAAAGATAACTCATTCCTCTTTTTCCTTTTCACTACAATGTTAGTATCCTCATGTAGTTAGAAATAAAGCAGAATTTTACTCTTTAAAAAATCAGGCAATAAAATATATATTATGGTAAAGAATGATAGTTCTAGCTTGTCATTTGCTTTTAATTCTCATATGTCTAGTAACATGGAGAAATTCTAGAAAAATAAATGTAGGCTAACTATTTTTTAAATGACAGTTAAATTTGTCTAATGAGGGTGTAGGCTTGCTCGTGACGTAATGAGTTTCTCATCATTCCCAGAGTCCAAGCAGAAGCTGAAAGTGAAAACTGCTCAGTCCTGTCTGACTCTTTGTGATCCCATGGATTATACAGTCCACAGAATTCTCCAGGCCAGAATAATGGAATGGGTAGCCTTTCCCTTCTCCAGGGGATCTTCCCAACTCAGGTCTCCCACAGTGCAGGCAGATTCTTTACCAACTGAATTATGAGGGAAGCTAAAAGAAGCCGAGTGACTGATAATTTGGTAGGTACACTGATGATATATGGGTTTCCCTGGCGACTCAGGCAGTGAAGTATCTGCCTGCAATCCAGGAGACCTGGGTTTGATCCCTGGGTCAGGAAGATCCCTTGGAGAAGGTAATGCAACCCACTCCAGTATTCTTTCCTGGAGAACCCCACGGACAGCAGAGCCTGTAGGGCTATAGTCCTTGGGATCGCAGAGTCAGACGTGAATGAGCAACTAATACACATACAATGATCATATACAACTCAGTGTTCAACACTAACCTCTTTATAGCTTTCTTGTTTTTAAAATTTGAATTTATAGATATTTTATAATTTCTTCATTCCTCTTTATTTAGGAATACTAAATAATATTTCACATCTGTCAAGTGAATTTTTTTAGAACTATTTTCTTTTGATAACTTGAACTATGGAAAACCCTTTCTTATTATATATGTTAGTCTCACTAACATATATGTACAGTATCTTAATGTATGCACTAAGAACTTTATTTAACACTATTTAATATTTTCTACCTTGCTATTTTAAACTCTCCTTAGTAAGCTGTTTATAATATCTGTGAATAATTTAAGGTGTAACTACAGTCATGAGCTCATAGTCTCATACTGTTAGGAAAGTGAACAAATTATATAAATCAATAGAGCTTTGGTACACACTAATGTTTGAAAGTGAATGGCAAAAGGGCTGCCTTCTTCAAGGGCTGCCCTTGACATTATTAATTCATTACTATTTCTTTTCAAGAAAGAGTAGGCCCTTGACATCCTACTCAACACGGGACAGTACAGAAGCAATGCTGATGGAATTAATTTATCCCATAATCAAGAGACAAAGCCTAATCACAACCTAGACTGTACACCACGCCAAACATCTCTTGGTGTAATTTTTAAATTAAATCATTGTTGACATCCCCTCTTAAATATTTCAACAAATGTAGAGGATTTAAACAGATGAATGTGACTCTAGTTCTGGCAGGCAAGCACAGTGGTAAATAAATTACAATAAATGGCAAGTCCCTTTGGATGTCTGATAATTATGAATTAAATAAACTTGACCCTCAAATATGAGGAAGCTACAAGTAACAAAATGCCATGTTGCATGTGGCCTTTGAATGAAAACAAATCAGTTATATTATATAAATGCAATGCAAAGCTGGGCAAATATTATGGGATGGACAGGTGACAAGACATTCAAAGTCTGCTGTTGCTTAAGTTTATTAGTGTGATTGTTATTATATAAATATCACAATTATTTTAGGTATCTTAGATAAAATATGTGTTAAAATACTTCAAAATATAAAACAGAACACTCACCAATATGTATAGGAGCAGATAGTAGGATTTAAGAGTCAAAATACAATTACAATCCTTTGTGTCATGTACACTGCAATAAAGGTTCAACAAGGTACAAATTCCTGAAAACTGTAGATATACTTTAGCAGAAACAGCGACAAGCACAATAAATATTAAGACAGATGAAGACCTGACATAACAATTTTTGCAAAAGAGCCCAGTTGTACATTTCGCTTCACCCAATGCATACTTTCTTTCTTTCTTTGTTGAACCAGTAGGTATAAAAGAAATACCATGAAGTCCAATATTGCTCTACTTGACTGATTACTGATGGGGGGGGTCGGAGGTCGAGTAGGGGTATCTTTGTGTGGAAATGTTTGATAGTAAATAGGATTTAAAAGAAGACTGTGTTTAGTGAAGGGATGAATGTCTACCCAGAGAGTGTGATGAATCAGAAAGAAGGTCACTAGCAAAATCAACACTTATGAAATTGAAATGATAGACTGAGGTAGAAGGGGGAATTGGAAAGAGAAGGAGAGCAAGAGGCATATGATTAGGATAAGAGAAAGAGACACATACTATGTGTAAGGTAAATATCAAAATACTCATTCCAATCTTCATGGAGAGAAATGCTATAATGGAGCCACATAGAGAGACAGTGTCCAAATATCTGATCTATTTGACCAATACTGAAAAGTTCTTAGCCAGCACCATGTTGAGTAAGAGTTGCTATTTGAACTCTATTTTGCATAGAAATCCTCCCAAAATGAAACTATTAGGAATAAAATATGTATATAAATTAAAAAAACAAACACTATTTTATGAAGTGCCAACTTAATAATATTGATTGTTTTTTTATAGATAACATATATTTGAAACTTAAATTGTATAATATTTCTGGTCTATTTTATAAAAAATAATGCATTGAAAAAATAAAGTATGAATACAGATTTATCCCATAGGGTATAGTAGCTTAGCTTAAAGGACTATAATTATGCACATAATTCTTATTATTTATCTTTAAAAGAAGCACTTAATTGTGTAAAAGTGTTTTCCCAGAAAATTACTTTTTAATCCTCCTAGAGGCAGCCTTTCTGTATATTTGCAAGCTGAATAAGAGCGCTTAAGAAAAAAGGACCAAGCTTAAATAAGAGAGAAGACAGGCTACAACATTGACATAGTTAGGAAATTTAGTTTAGGCTGAGAGAATTATTTTACTCTTTGAACATAATTGTTTTTCTATGTAATTCTATTTACTAAAATGGATTTTATAGGAATAGTTATAAGGAAGAATTAGTTTTGATTCCTGAAATTACGTATGGAAGCAAAAGAAAACTGCCCTGAAATCACAAGAGTAGAAATTATCTTTATGAAACTGAGCCTCCTTTCCCACTCAAGGTGAACTAGCTGATTACTCTCTGGCAGTGAAAGCTGTTTTTCAAATAATTTGAAGAATACAAAGATTTTGAAAAAGAATATAAAATTTCATCTGTAGACACCAATTGTTCCTCATGAATATCCCCTAAACATGTAGTTTTTATGTTTAGCAAATGCAGTTAGTTGCACACACTGATCACTGCCTGACATTTTATTGTTGATAGTATAATTCTGTAGTCATAAGAGAAATCTTGATTTTCAGAGAATCTGATAAAAAATGTTAAATGTCCATCTTTTTTTTTCCTTTGAAGTTTCAGATATAGTAACTGAAATTGTTCCATGTAGCCTTAGAAGTAGCAAACTTAGTGTGAGACTCAATCTAAAAGCTAATTTCAGCATATAGCATTCAAGTAAAATTCCATATTTCTCTGACTTTTTTCTGTTTTTGTTCACTTTTTTCATAGTCTGATTGAGCTACTTGAAATTCTTAACATTTATTCAAATAAAAACAAAACCAAATAACTAAAACTAAAATATCCACTAGGGAGGCACTTTAAATTTGTGTTGTGTTAGTCACTCAGTCATGTCTGACTCTGCAACCCCCTGGACTGCAGCCTGTAGGGATCCACTGTCCATGGGATTTTTCAGGCAAGAATACTGGAGTGGATTGCCATTCCCTTCTCCAACTTTAAACATACCATTCTAATAATCAGTAAATTGTTATAATTTATGCTTCCTTCTATCTTCATTTTTTAAAATTGGTTATTTTCTTTTAATTACAAATATAAACTAAGACAAGTTTTTGGTTTTGGTGTGTGGGAATAGCTTTTATTGATATAACTTCATGATCTCCCAAATAACAATTATAAACTCTACCAAAATACCTTTTAAATAACTAACTGAGGGAATGGGCAATCAAATCAAGGCTTGAAATTTTAAGAGGGGTTATATTTTAACAGTGAATTCTACCTTTAACTATAACATGGTTAAGTCCATACAGCATGAAGTGACTAGAACTCAAGCAGAAACTGCTGTCTCAGTGGTTTAAGGTCACAGAGTTGCTGAAAACTGAGCATAAAAATCCTGGATAAAAAGAGGGCACTGCGAGAACAGGCCCCAGATCTGCATATAACCATCCTCATAACATTGACTGTTCCCTAAACTGTGCACATATGAAGAAGGCTGCAGCGATAACAGTGGAAGTCATCAAATGTGAGGCTGAAATAACTGAACTCATATCTCAGTTTCTTCCCACAGAAGAAAAATAAAATTTTGAATTTGGGTTCTTTTCAGCAAAATACAATAAGATCATGCCTTAAGGCTATAGATGATGTAGCAGACTAAAATATCTATCTTGAACAAAGATAAAACAAAAACCGATCTCTTCTAATAAAGCATAAAACAAAGCCTCCATAATTCAAGATTAACAGCCAATAATTTACCATCTGAAAAATAAAAATCAATGTTCTTTGGAGGAAGTTAATG
>SJYW01019722.1:0-10659 GCA_006410735.1 Raphicerus campestris | reverse complement strand
GGAATTTCTTGGTTCACATAATACTGAAGCTTAGCATGCAAGGTTTTAAGCATGGGAGATGAGTGAAATTATCCCATTGCTAGAACATTCTTTAGTACAACCCTTCTTGGGAACTGGAATGAGGATTGACCTTTTTCAGTCCTGTGGCCACTGCTGGGTCTTCCAGGTTTGCTGACATATTGAATGTAACACCTTGATAGCATCATCTTTTAGAGTTTTGAATAGCTCTGCTGGAATTCCAATTCTCACATCCATACATGACTACTGGAAAAACCATAGCTTTGACTAGATGGACCTTTGTTGGCAAAGGAATGTCTCTGCTTTTTAATATGCTGTCTAGGTTGGTCGTAACTTTTCTTTCAAGGAACAAGCATCTTTTAATTTCATGGCTGCAGTCGCCTTCTTCAGTGATTTTGGAGAACTGGACTATAAAGAAAGCTGAGTGCCAAAGAATTGATGCTTTTTAATTGTGGTGTTGGAGAAGACTCTTGAANCATTTCCACACTTACCTGTCTTATTAGTTCCTTTTATCATATTCCACTTGTTTCTTTTCTAACCCATATATCTATAGGGTCTTGGAAGACAATAGAGACCCGTGCCCCTCACCCACGCTTGACTACTCTAACATGTAATACATGTTAATAAAAAGGCATTTAAATACACTTTTAAAAATTCAATAATTCAGATGTCCATATTTTCTATTAAAAAGAAAAATAGTGTATACTCTGCTGTATATTTTCTTTCTTTCCTTTTTTCTTTGTTTCAAAGCAAAAAATAAACCCACTGAAGCAGCCATGGAGCTCAGTGCTCAGTAAAAATGAATCCACGTCCCTGACTTCAGACTATAGCACAAAGCAACAGTGATCAAGGCAATAGGTACTGGATTTGTCTATTTTGAGGGGCTCCAAAATCACTGCAAATGGTGACTGCAACCATGAATTTAAAAGACACTTGCTCCTTGGAAGAAAAACTATGACCAACCTAAACAGCATATCAAAAAGCAGAGACATCACTTTGCCAACAAAGGTCCATCTAGTCAAGGCTATGGTTTTTCCTGTGGTCATGTATGGATGTGAGAATTGGACTATAAAGAAAGCTGAGTGCTGAAGAACTGATGCTTTTGAACTGTGGTGTTGGAGAAGACTTAAGAGTCCTTGGACTGCAAGGAGATCCAACCAGTCAACCCTAAAGGTAATCAGTCCTGAATATTCATGGGAAGGACTGATGCTGAAGCTGAAACTCTAATACTTCAGCCACTTGATGTGAAGAGCTGACTTATTGGAAAAGACCCTGAAGCTGGGAAATATTGAAGGCAGGAGAAGAAGGGTATGACAGAGGATGAGATGGTTGGATGACACCACTGACTCGATGGACATGAATTTGAGCAAGCTCTGGGAGTTGGTGATGGACAGGGAAGCTGGAGTGCTGCAGCCCATGGGTCCCAAAATAGGACACAAATGAGCTGAACTGAACTGAACTGATGGTACCGGAACAAAAATAGAAATAGAGATCAACAGAAAAGGATACAAAGCTCAGAGAGAAACTCACACATGTATGATTACCTAATCTCTGACAAGGGAGGCAAAAATAACACAGTGTAGAAGAGACAGTCTCTTCAACTAATGAGGTTGAGAAAACTGGACAGCTAGATGCAAATGCATGAAATTAGAACATACCCTAACACCCAAGCAAAAGTAAACTCAAAATGGATTAAAGACCTAAATATAAGGCTGAACACTATAAAACTCTTATAGTAAAATGTAGGCAGAACGTTCCTTGACATAAACTGCAGCAGGATCTTTTTCAGTCCAGCTTCTTGACATACACAGTTATGCACAACTCTTTGAGACCCCACGGACTGTGGCCCACCAGGCTCCTCTGTCCAGGGAATTTTCCAGGCAAGAATACTGGAGTAGGGTGCCATTTCCTACTCCAGGCAGTCTTCCCAATCCAGGATCAAACCTACATCTCTTGCATCTCCTGCACTGGCAGGCAAATTCCTTACCACTAGTGCCAGCTTCTGTTGTAATGAAAACAAAAGCAAAAATAAATAAATGGAGCCTAATTAAACTTGAAAAGCTTTTGCATAGCAAAGGAAATCATAAACAAAATGAAAAAAAATAAACCTCAGAATGGGAAAAAATATTCACAAATGAAGAAACCAATAAGGGATTAATCTCCAAAATATACAAACAGCACATGGAAGTCAATATAAAAAATAAATAAATGCGAGGAAGATCTAAATAGACATTTCTCCAAAGAAGACATTCAAATGGTTAAAAATACACATGAAATGATGATCAATACCACTAATTATTAGAGAGATGCAAATGATAAACTCAGGTATCACATTTCGATAGAATGGTCATCATCAAAAAAAATCTAAAACCAATAAATGCTGGAGACACGGTGGAGAAAGGAAGCCTGCTGCACCATTATAAAGAATGTAAATGAGTATAGCCACTATGGAGAACAACATAGAGTTTCCTTAAAAAGACGACGAATTCCTATATGATCCAGCAATCCCACTCCTGGGCATGTATATATAAAAAATAATAACTCAGAAATATACATGTACCCAATATTCATTGGAGCAGTGTTTAAACTAGCCAGGACATGGGAGCAAACTGTCCTTAAAGAGAGGAATGGGTAAAGAACATGTGGTATACACATAGAATGGAATATTACTTAGCCTTGAAAAGGATAAAACAATGCCATTTGTAGCAACATGGCTGGACCTAGAGATGGTCATACCCTGTGAAGTAAGTCAGGCAAAAGAAGATAAGTATCATGTGATATCACTTATATGTGGAATTTCAAAATAGGGATACACACAAACATATCTAAAAATCAGAATAGAGTTATAGTTTTAGAAAACAAGCTTATAGTTACCAAAGGGAAAGAAGGGTGAAGGATAAATTAGGAAATTGGGTTTGGCATAAATGCACTGTGTTCAGTCGCTCAGCTGTGTCTGACTCTTTGCAACCCGATGGACTGTGGCCCACGAGGCTCCTCTGTCCATGGAGTTCTCCAGGCAAGAAAACTGGAGTGGGTTGCCGTGCCCTCCTCCAAGGGATCTTCCTGACCCAGGGATCAAACCCAGGTCTCCTGCATTGCAGACAGATTATTTGCCATCTGGGCCACCAGCGAAGCACTATTATATATAAAATAGGTAATTAATAAGGACCTACTTTTTAGCACAAGAACTCTACTTAATACTCTGTAATGGTGTGTATGGCAAAGTAATCTAAAAAAGAGTTATATACATATATAACTGATTCACTTGCTGTACACCTGAAACTAACCAACATTATAAATCAACTATGCCTGAATTAAAATTAAACAAACAAACTAAAACCCCAAAATGAAAACTCCTCCAAACCTCATATATACAGAGAATAAGGAGCAGAGTGTGTGTGGGGGAGAGAGGAGAGCAAAATTGGTGAAGGGGGTCAAAAGGTACAAACTTCCACTTATAAAGTAAATAAATCATTGGGGATGTAAGGTACAACTTAACACTATATTGAATATTTGCAATTTGCTATGAGACTAGGGAGAGTTCTTGTCACAAGGAATAAAAATGTAACTATGATGACAAATATTAACTATATTTATTGAAATCATTTTGCAATATGTAAATATGTAAATATTGAATTATGTTGTATGTTTGAAACTAGTATAATGTTATTATATGTTGTTGTTCAGTCACCCACTGATGTCTCATTCGTTGTGACCCCATGGACTGCAGCACACCTGGCCTCCCTGTCCTTCACCATCACCCGAAGTTTGCCCAAGTTCATGTCCATTGCATCAGTGATGCCATCCAGCCATTTCATCCTCTGACTCTCTCTTCTCCGTCTGCCCTCAATCTTTCCCAACATCAGAGACTTTTCCAATGAGTTGGCTCTTCATGTCAGATGACTGAATTCCTGGAGTTTCGGCTTTAGTATCAGTCCTTCCAATGAGTATTCAGGGTTGATTTCCCAAGTTAAGATTGACTAGTTTAATTTCCTTGTTGTCCAAGGAACTCTCAGGAGTCTTCTCCAGCACCACAGTTTCAAGGTATCAATTCTTTGGCATTCTGCCTTCTTTATGGTCCAACTCTCACAACCATGCATGACCACTGGGAAGACCAGAGCCTTGACTATACAGACCTTTGTTGGCAGAGTAATATCTCTGTTTTTCAACATACTTTCTAGGTTTGTCATGGTTTTCCTGCCAAGAAGTAATCATCTTCTGACTTCGTGGCTGCAGTCAACACCCTTAGTGATTTTAGAGCCCAAGAAGAGGAAATCTGTCACTACTTACACCTTTCCCCCTTCTACTTGCCATGAAGTAACGGGGCCGGATGCCATGATCTTAGTTGTTTTTTTTTTTACTATTTAGTCATAAGCCAGAACTTCCACTCTCCTCCTTCACCCTCATCAAGAAGCTCTTTAGTTCCTCTGCTTTTTGCCATTAGAGTGGTATCATCTGCATATCTGAGGTTGCTGATGTTTCCCCTGCCTATCTTGATTCCAGCTTGTGACTCATCCAGCCTGGCATTTCTCATGGTGTGCTCAGTGTATAGTTTAAACAAACAGGGTGACAGCAGGCAGCCCTGTCATGCTCTTTTCTCAGTCTTGAACCAATCAGCTGTTCCATACAGTATTGTAACTGTTGGGTCTTAATCCGCATACAGGTTTCTCGGGAGACAAGGAAGATGGTCTGGTGTTCCCATGTCTTTAAGAGCTTTCCACAGTTTGTTATGATTCACACAGTCAAAGGCTTTAGCAAAGTCAATGGAACAGAGGCAGATGTTTTTCTGAAATTCCCTTGTTTTCTCTATGATCCAGCAAATGTTGGCAGTTTGATCTCTGGTTCCTATGCCTTTTCTAAACCCAGCTTGGACATCTGGAATTTCTTGGTTCACATAATACTGAAGCTTAGCATGCAAGGTTTTAAGCATGGGAGATGAGTGAAATTATCCCATTGCTAGAACATTCTTTAGTACAACCCTTCTTGGGAACTGGAATGAGGATTGACCTTTTTCAGTCCTGTGGCCACTGCTGGGTCTTCCAGGTTTGCTGACATATTGAATGTAACACCTTGATAGCATCATCTTTTAGAGTTTTGAATAGCTCTGCTGGAATTCCAATTCTCACATCCATACATGACTACTGGAAAAACCATAGCTTTGACTAGATGGACCTTTGTTGGCAAAGGAATGTCTCTGCTTTTTAATATGCTGTCTAGGTTGGTCGTAACTTTTCTTTCAAGGAACAAGCATCTTTTAATTTCATGGCTGCAGTCGCCTTCTTCAGTGATTTTGGAGAACTGGACTATAAAGAAAGCTGAGTGCCAAAGAATTGATGCTTTTTAATTGTGGTGTTGGAGAAGACTCTTGAAAGTTCCTTGGACTGCAAGGAGATCCAACCAGTCCATCCTAAAGGTCCTGAATATTTATTGGAAAGACTGATGCTGAAGCTGAAGTTCCAATACTTTGGCCACTTGATGCAAAGAACTGACTCATTGGAAAGGACCCTGATGCTAGGAAAGATTGAAGGCAGGAGGAGAAGGGGATGACAGAGAATGAGATGGTTGGGTGGCATCACTGACTCGATGGACATAAGTTTGAGCAAGCTCCAGGAGTTGGTGATGGACAGGGAATCCTGGCGTGCTGCAGTCTGTGGGGTCGCAAAGAGTCAGACGTGACTGGACGATTGAACTGAACTGAACTGGAATCCTATCGCATCCACTAGCTTTATTAACTTCAGTGCTTCCTAAGGCCCGCTTGACTTCATGATCCAGAATGTCTGGCTCTGGGTGACTAACCACACCGTTGTAGTAATCTGGTTCATTAAGATATTTTTTTGCACAGTTCTTCTCTGTATTCTTTCCATCTCTTCTTAATCTCTTCAGTGTTTAATAGGTTTCTCCCCTTCACAGGTCACTGTCTTGTCATGGTTAAGGGGCTTGCCTAGCCCAGTGAAGCTATGAACTATATCGTGTAGGGCCACCCAGGATGGACGGATCATAGTGGAGACTTCTGACAATACACGATCCACTGGAGGAGGGAATGGCAAACTATCCCAGTTTACTTGCTATGAGAACCTCATGAACTTTATCAAAGGACGATGTCAATTATACCTCAATAGAAAATAAAGGATCTCAATTATACATTAAAAATAAATAAAATCAGTTATGTCTTTCACTGTATTAGTGAAGCAAAAAGAAAAGAGAAAATATTTTAAAATGTAATATAATAATTTCAATAGATGTAAACCATTCAAAGCATATTTTTAAAAAACTTTAGTGAATTAAGACTATGAGGGCATCCTCAAACTGATCTCAGGCTTTATCAATAGCATCCACAAATAAACCCTAAAGAACAAGAGTAAAACAGTAAGAAGCTACAGTTAGCATCACACTTAATGGTTTTAAAAAATGCAGTGCTTTCTCTTTAGAACTGACAAAAAGCAAGAATATTTCTTTCACCTTTTTTCCCCCACTATAAGTCCCAGAAAGTGCACTAAGTTAAATAAATAAAAGGCATATTCGAAAAGAAAACATAAAATTTTCTTCATTCATATTCTTCTCTATAGAAAGTCCTAAAGATTGCACAAAACCCCCTTCAAGGAAGATTAAATGAGCTTGGCATTTGTGGGGTACAAGGTCAGTATACAAATTTGACTGCATTTCCATTTAATATTTTTAAAAATAATCAAAAGGAAATGGAAAATTAAAAAAGATTAGTTATAATAGCCTAAAATATGAAATACTTGGGGGTGAATTCAAGAAGACATAGATTTTTTATTTCTTCAGTTGTGTATTAACCTTTGTTCACTCATGTATTTGCACAAGGTATTAATAGACTTCTAGAAGTGGAATTCCTAAAGCAGAAGTTGAACACATTTTAAAGTTTTGATGGTTTCAGCCCAAGTGCCATTTATAAACACAAATCGCTAATATCAAATTCTACCAGTATATGTGAGAGTCACTCCTTCATGCTGCTGCCAGCATTGAATTAACAGTGCAATACTTTAATGGTCTTTACAAATATGAGTGTTACTGGTTGAATTGTACCTCCTCAAAATCAACATGCTGATGCTCTCTCAGTAACTCAGAATATGACTTGGTTAGGAATATTAATAGGGTCGTTTCAGAGATAATTGGTTAAGATGAAGTCACACTGGAGTAGGATGGTGTCCTAAGCCAACATGACCGCTGTCCATATAAAAAGGAGAAATTTAGATTCAGACACACACAGGGACAGCGAGGAAACGTGAAGGCAGAGGTGGAGGTGGTGAACTGGGCCAGGGAATACTAAAGGGCCACAACAAATCACCAGACGATGAGGGAGAAGCATGGATAGACTCTGTCTCCGGGCTCTCAGAAGGAACCAAACTCAATAGCTCGATCTTTGACTTCCGTCTTCTACAACTGTGAGCCAGGACATTTCTGTTTCAACTGCTATATTGTGATCCTTTATTACTGCAGCCCAGGAAACTAATACAATGAATGAAATATTTTCCTACAAGTATTAGTTAAGCTTCTTTTGAAACGTCATTTCCATGAGTACTTCTTGTCTTACTGATCACCCATGTATATCATTTCCACTGATATGCATCTTAACTCTTTTTGACAAAAGCTGTTCTTAGCTTTAATAGTTCATTAGAGTAGCTTGGATTTTGAGACAAGGTTGTTGGTCATTTGAAGACAAAAAAAAAAAAATTCTATTTTCATTTTTACCTCTTACTTCCAAATATGTATACCCTGCACTCTTATTCAGATAGCACTTGCCACAATTGTAGTTATTTGTGTGTGTGTGTGTGTGTGTGTGTGTGTGTGTGTGTGTTTTCTTCTGTTCATCAGCTTCATGGTGGTAGCAACTGGGTCTGTTTTTTTTAAGCACGATATTCACAGTGCATAACAAACTGCCTGATACACCACGGGCATGCAAAGATATTTGCAAATTTAATAAAACACTAAGAAAGAAACCATTTCATTTGTTGGTGTTCCTGAGAGCTCAGGAGAACCAACAAATTGCAGAGAGTTATGTAACTGGAGTTCAAGTTTTATTCCAATTATTCTAGTTTATAGAATAAAAATAAAGTCTAAAATATATAGAATGTCTAGCTGAGAATATAAATCTCAACCTATATTGACAACATTCAGAGTTTCTGAGTAAAGAAAAAGCAGGAAATGAACCCCAATTTTTCTTCATATATTACCAAACTTCTACAGTAAAACAGAAAATTTTATCAAATAAAAATACTGTTTTTATTTTTAATTAAATATTAGAGATTTATCTTCTGCATAAGCTGCTGTTTCCATTTTCTAGGGAATCATGAACTGTTTCTCTGTCTTGAAGGGTATTTCAAAGCAGTGACCTTAGTGTATATTTCCCTTGGGGTAAATAGCATGCATTCAGGATTAGTTTTGCTCATTCCACGGAGCTGAGTTCAGTACCACACCTACCATAATATTCAATAACACAAACTAATGACAAGAGTATTGAGAAATAATATGAAGATCAGATGAAATCACCTAAGAGTGTGACAAAGTATACCATATGCTGCAATTTCCGTTAGCTCATTGAAAATACCAGGAATGTGAATCCAGGATGAGATTGCCAGACCTTTAACTTTGCCAATTCTTGGAATATAAATTTAGGATGGGGTGTAGATGGGAAGGACTACCTGTCTGTCAAAATAATTATTTCAAAATGACTGCAAAGTCATTATTAGGAAAACAGCAAT
Organism: Raphicerus campestris; assembly: GCA_006410735.1. Lineage (NCBI taxonomy): Eukaryota > Metazoa > Chordata > Mammalia > Artiodactyla > Bovidae > Raphicerus > Raphicerus campestris. The sequence continues at coordinate 1,918 of SJYW01019722.1, read as the reverse complement.
ACCAATGATTCTAACATCTAAAGGTTTTCTTCCCAAACCAAATAAACAATGTTTTCAATCATTACAGTAGGATACTATTCCATTTTCTTTTCAAAATCATCTAGCAAAAGATTCTTACTTTCAAAGCACAATACTTTTTTTTTGCAGAGGAAATTGTACTCTGTCTAATGTCTGCTTTTCACATTTATAATTTGTTGTAAAAGGAATACTTTTAGAACAGGTTGGTAACAACAGACATATTATTGGAGAATTTAGGTCCAAGTTTCAATGGATAATTGAAAGGCTGATTATTTTAGAGGGTAGGTAGTGTTTATTATGTACAGATGGCTGGTTGCAGCTCATTTTACAATGCGTTCATTCTTAATTGTGGCAGAATTTGTCCTGCTGCTTATCTGTCAAATGATTTAAAATAATACCAAAAGACTTTTGCTTCATCCAAGGCATCAAAATATGACTCAAAAATGCTTTGAGCACACTATGATTTGAATCCAACCTAATATATCCTAATTATGGTAGAATTTTTTTTCAAAGCAGGAATATATAAATAATTATGTTCATCTATTCAAAGTAAGCTGGTATTTATATAATGTCACAATATATTTAGGGAAGAAACAGATGTAAGCAATATTTCTTCCTGGTAACTACATTCTAATTTGGCCAGATATAAAAGTAAATTCTACTCTTGGAATCTGATTGCTTTTAACATTGTAGGGAATAATTATTGGTGCAATTATGACTCCTCAAAGAAACCACAATTGTCTGTTGCTTCAATATTTTCCTCCTGATTTTGTGTGTATTTTGGGATAGGTGAATGAAATATTTCACCATAACTTGGCTTTGTGCCACATAAAATAACGACTAAATCTGAAGGCAGTGAAGAATTTATAAGCATTAATTTTAAGAAATGGAATCCAGAAAAGGGATAGAATTGTTAATTTCCCTGAAGGTCATGGGCTTGCTATCATTAAACAGAGCTTCCTAGAAGTATACTAGAATAACAAATGAAGGAAATAACCATTAAAAGTAGTAACATAGAAGGAGCCAATATCAAAGAGAAAGATAAAGCAGAAGTATGATAAAAGTTTACTTCAGTTTATATCGCAGTGGGCAAAATCAAGGTTATTTTTAAACTTCAAATGACTTTAAAATGCATTTTGCAAAATAGTTAAGAAAATGGCAGGAATTAAAAAACCCAAATTTCTCTGCTGAAATGATGAGCACTGACTCTCTATAAGCTGACAAATAAGAATAACTGTGACACTTTGTTGACTGAATTGTCTTTAAAACTTTCTAGATAAGAAAACTAATAATTTTAGGGTTAAAATGTGAGACTGCGTTTATTTCGCTTACTTTCTCTGTTTACACCTAACTTACAAATCTGAAAATGTAAGACATATTTTTCCAATATTATTAAGTACATAATATGATAGAACTTTATTTATTAGAAGGGAAATATTTGAGTGAAAATTAAATTCAGAATAAAGAAGTCAATTAGTTCAGTGTAAATCAAATTATTTTTTGTGGTTACATCATCCATAGTCTTTCTCAGACCTCTACTTCCTTCCCCTAGTGGGTTATATTGTCATACTGATATACGAGATCTATACCCTTGGATTTAGGCAGGTTTTTAATAAGGATGTTAGTGTTTTATGAGACTTCTACTAAGGTTTTGGGAGACACTCTTGAAAGAATAGATGTTGAAATTAAATGGCTTCCCTGATGGCTATAAACAAGGTGAAAAAATTCTGATACAAGATAGAAACCAACCAACTGGATATTACTAGCTAAGGTTACTAAGATCCTTCTGAAGGATATGGGTCAAAATAACAGATGAGTATCCATCACTGCCATGTTCCCAGGAATTAACGGACAGTGCTTACTGAAAGCTTTATAACGTTATCTTTGTCGTGGTTTCCAT
>SJYW01019719.1:14640-34434 GCA_006410735.1 Raphicerus campestris | reverse complement strand
TGTTTCCATTGTTTCCCCATCTATTTGCCATGAAATGATGGGGCAGGATGCCATGATCTTAGTTTTCTGAATGTTTTAAGCCAACTTTTTCAATCTCCTCTTTCACTTTCATCAAGAGGCTCTTTAGTTCTTCCTTGCTTTCTGCCGTAAGGATGGTGTCATCTGAGTATCTGAGGTTATTGACATTTCTCCCAGCAATTTTGATTCCAGATTGTGCTTCATCCAGCCCGGCATTTCACATGATGTACTGTGCATATAAGTTTAAATAAGCAGGGTGACAATTTACAGCCTTGACATATTCCTTTCCCTATTTGGAACCAGTCTGTTGTTCCATGTCCAGTTCTAACTGTTGCTTCTTGACCTGTATACTGGTTTCTCAGGAGGTAGGTCAGGTGGTCTGGTATTCCCCTCTCTTGAAGAATTTTCCAGTTTATTGTGATCCACACAGTCAAAGTCTTTGGCGTAGTCAATTAAACAGAAGTAGATGTTTTTCTGGAACCTTCTTACTTCTTTGATGAGCCAACGGATGTTGGCAATTTGATCTCTGGTTCCTGAGCTTCACTTAGGAACACTGAAATTTGAGTTTTATGTAGTTTTTGTATATCACAAAATAGTATTATTCCTTTTATTTTTTAAAAACAAGTTAAAAACACAAAGCGAGTTCTAACTTGCAGTTCATATATAAATAGGTGGCCAGTCATATTTGCACCACTTGTTTGGGTTTGCTGCCCCTTGTACTCGGGCCCTGTATTATAAAATTATATCTCCACATTAAGTTTTATGGTAAGTATTAAAATAAAGGAAAACACGGAGCACTGTGGGACCATGCAGAACCAATAAACTCAACTTGGAAGAATCTTTACCTTTTCAGACTTTGTGTGTGAATCTAAACACATCTAATTCCTTCCAAGAGCAGCCTGCACTCTTATGTGATTTCAGAGTGTTTTTCTCTTTGGAAAAAGACAACTTCCTACATGTCAAGAGAGGAAAAAACTTGGAAGGCTTCTGGCTATCCAGACTCAAATGTGAAAGACAATTTTGATGAACTAGGCAGAAATGAGGCAGAAGCATATGGTTTAAATTGTACTTAACAGAGACATGTGTTTCAATCCTGCCACTATGAGACGTGTGACCAGTTTTATTCCTAATAGTGAGAAATCCTGGGGCTAGGCCTACAGAAACCTAGTGAATGGGTACAGGTGTGTGCAAAGGGACGTTCTGACTTGTGTGTGTGTACATATGTGCATGTCATGGCATAATAACTGATCATTTGCCTTTGGTAAAATATTCTTCCTTCACTTCTACCTGTCAAAGCCCATTCTTTTATCGAAGTTTAAATTGAATGTCATGTCCTCAGAAACCAGCCCCAATTTCCAGTCAGCCTTCCTGCTGTTCCATTCTCTTGTCAGAATTAGTCCATTCTTTGTTGACTTTTACAAGTCCCACTTGAATGATAGCTAAATCTCACGAGATTGGGGCTCTTGAGGTAAGAATAATTTATTTTCTCCTCTTTATAGTATCTTTGCCTCATATCATACTTGCTACAGGATAGCAATAAAAGCAATTTGCTGAATGTGGCAAAGTGTCCTGAATGTATTACTGACCATGACTAAGTGATTACTTTTAGACACCTCACCTGTTCAGAAAGATGAGGTGTTTAATGATTTTTTTAAAATATTTGCATGTTTCCATGATTGAGGAGAGGGTCCCCCTTGGGCTCACAAAGACTCATTCTCTCGTATGTCAGATTAAAGACAACCCTGGGTCGTGGTTGTGTTAACTGTTCTTCCCTCTGGTAGATAGACACTAGCCTGTGTTTTTAACAGTAACTCCTGTGTATGCCTACATTCCTGCCTAGCCTGAAATATGACTCACTGGGGCTCCGGCCAAAGTGCTGTCAAACTAAGTACCCATTTCTGCGAACGTGGATTCAAGTTTGGTGTGGGAGATGGGGAGGCAGACAAGCTTCCAATGCAGGCTTTGGGTGCTGGCTGGCTAGGTGAACTTGGAGCAAGACCCTGAATCAGATACCATCAAAGGTCATCTAGTCCAAATATTTCATTGTTCAAGTGGGAAGGCCAAGGCCCAAGGGGAATTGCCTGGCTCAAATTCACATGGCTTGTTACCGTGAGAGCTGGCTTTCAACTAGCCCCTCTGTTCCTAGTCTGAGATTCTTTAAATTTGCCCAGTCAATTAATTAATTGGCCAAACATCACTAAGACCTACCATCCATCAGGGATTCCGCTGGGCACTGGCGGACCCAGATGAATTAGGCATCCTGCTCATCGTTTCATATCCTGTATTTCAGGGGAGACAGAATGTGGCAGCAATGGTGCAAGCTTGGGCTTCGTGTAGACTTGAGTGTGAGCTCTCCTTCTGCCTTTTTCTGATTGTGGAAACTAGAAAAATGAAATGCGTATGTCCACATCATAAAGCTCTTGTGCAGATTTAATGAAATAATTCATGTAAAACTTTTAACATAATGATTGCTACCTAGTAAGTGCCAATAATTTGTAGCTATTGATTACAATAATGAAGACACTCAACCCTTGGGCCAATAAGCTGTCTTAGTAACTGTATTTGAAAAGTACAGGTTGGAAGGCAAAATATTCGGGGAAAATTGACCTCAGAAAAGTAGTGCAGGATTAACTCCCTTGCCTCTTATAAGGTTGATTCTAATCTGTCTACTGAAAAGAAAAGTCACTTTCTACCTCCAGCTAGAACTGGATTGCGATGATTGGATGAAAAAGAAGTTCGTCTGTGCGGAGATAGTTGTATTCACTGCATCCTTGGAAAGCTTAGGCTGCATGTAATTCCTGCCACGTTTGCATCTTACTTTTCACAGTGAGACATGATTTCTCCTACAAATAGAGGCCAGATTCACATTACCCAGCTGACTGCTGTCCCAGCCCTTCCCTGATCTGGCCACCTCTGGGGCTCCCCCAGAGCCAGGCAAGGGCTCCAGGCTGCTCACTGCTGACTGGTTGGCAGAAGCAGGTCGCTGCCTTAGAGGCACTTTTCCGATCTCGTTTATGGCCGGCGTCCCATGGGGTGCAGTTCCCTCTGGTTTCATGTGGTGTTGCAATCGAAACTATTGAATCTCAAAATGGAATATAATTAAGGTCGGGTTAATAAAGTGTATTCCACTCATAGCCAGTAAAGGGTGTCATGTTTCTCCTTGCAGCTTTAGGCAAGGAAACTTAATCTCCAGCTTTGTCAGGGCAGACTGAATCACAGGTGTGTCACTGAGCGGAAAGCCTCTTGTTTTACTTGCTGTAGTTACTACATGGCCAGTCTCATCTTGGTGGATTTGTACTGAGCGCACAGAATCCAGCCCGTGGCGGGGCCTGAAGGAGAAGCCTTTGTGTAGGAGGAATTAGGGGACTTTGGCTCTCTGCTGGGTCCTGAAAGCAATCCAGGAGAAGGTGCCTCTGAAGTACCGAAGTCCTTGGGAGTACGGGGATGAAAGACTGAACAAAAAAGGAGGCCTCAGAGTAGCTTCCAGTGACATCTTCTTGGTTTTTTTTTTTTTTTTTTTTTTTTTCTTGGTCTTGATCTTGTCTTTCTTGCTGATTTGAGTTCATTTCCTTTCATTTTTTTCTTCCACTTCTCAGTTTCAGGATACAACATCACAGGCTTCTCTGACCTCCCAAAGTAGAGATCCTTAATGCTTATTAGTGCTCCCCTAGTGCTGGAGACAACTGTATCATCACAATTTAACATTTAAAACCGTTTACTCTGTTTATTATTGCCTACCTCTATGCTGAACCCATGTGCATATTATCTAACCTAGTCTTCTTGACAGCCCCCATGTTATACATGAGGGAACTAAGGCTCAAAGAATGTAAATTTCCCAGGGTCATGCAGTGAATTTATTTATTCATTGTTATGTTTATTCAACACCAGTTATATGCCAGGCCCTAGAAGACACATTCCCGAACAAACAGCCGAAAGATCCCTATACTCATAGAATTTATATTCTATGTGTGTGTGTGTGTGTGTGTGTGTGTGTGCATAACAAAATAAACAGGCAGATTATATAGTACGTTAGATCAGTGCCATGGGAAAACACAGATGTGAGACTACGCAGGATTTTGAACCCAGAGCTCGTTTATCCCTGGCATGTTCTTAACCACTCAGCTGTGTTGCCTGTGTATCTTGGATCTCCTTGTAATTACCTGTTTACTTCCAGACTCCCCCCTCCTAGACTGTACATTTCTCTAGGGCAGGTCCTTTCTTTTAATTAGTTTCCTCTCCTGGCATACAGCTCAATGGCTGGCAGGGAGTCAGCATTCAATGAATGTTTGCCCAGTGTATGAATAAGAGAGTGACCATATGATGACACAAGAATCTACCAGAAAACAGTAATTTCCCAGGAGACTGGCCAGTCCTGGAGGTTGGGCTCTGCCACAAATGTGTCCTGTCACCCTAGGCAATTGTTGGAGCCCATAAAATCTGCAGAATGGGAAAAACATAATGACTGCTTTTGACTTCCTTATAGATATGTCATGAGAATTAATGAGACAGTGCATGCTCAGAGACTTCAGTTTCTTTGAAGAAAAGGACTCATGTTTTCCTGATGGTGTGCTCATTGTTCAAACTTCCAGCAAGGAACTGGCATGGTATTTTCAGAAGGGACTGGTCCAGAGCAATAAAATTTGTTTTACTGACAAGGTTTCACAGCAGGCTTTATGAGCTACCTCTTTCTGGCTGTGGGGCATGGTGAGAGTTTGCTATCACTTGCAGCAACTGTGAAAATATTTTCCCCCTTTGCTAAAGGTGGGCTCTAAGTCAGCTCAAATGCAAATTTTCACGGACATTTCTCTCCCATTGTGAAAGTAAAAAGGCTATTTTCATTTGAGTGAAATTCCATCTATTAGAATGCTTGTTGGCCAAGTGCCAAGTGTAAGTTACCAAGAAAAGTGGCTGTGGATCCATGTTCCCTAGGAGAGGAGGGCTCTGCCATTGGGAGATAGATAGAAGAAATGGGAAATCCCAGAAATGTCAAATATAGCATGAAAACTAAACAGGAAGGTTTGGTTTAATTTTCTTTTGTTGCTGACGAGTCAGCACCCCAAACCTGCCCAGTCACTCCCACAGATAGAATGCAAAGGAGGCCTGCTCATCTGGTGCTGTGTCCTTAAGCATAATGAACTCAGTTAACAGAAAGCGTTGCTAAGATGATATGTGACAGTACTAACTAGGTCACCATTGTAGTATTTGCTTGATATGGACAATATGCATTCTTAGGAGTGGAGACCTGTTTCCTGGTAGGGAAAATCCCCTAGTATTACTCATCAAGGTCAGGTAATAAGAGTTTGGATTTCTCTGGTGTCTCTTCGCTAAGAGTTCCAAGGTCTTTCTTCCACTTTGCCTTCGTCACCTCTTTAGCTCTGTTGCAAAGGCAGAAGCAGGTGTTTTGGAGAAAGGAAAGCTGATGCAAATTTTACTAAGTTGACCCACTTCATGTTGATTTTGCTTGGGTCAAGATCAAGTCTCCTGCCTGATACAAAGTCATTAGTCAACTTAGATTAGATGTTGAAGACATTATGTCCCAAGTAGGCTCATCCTGTGCTGTGCTGTGCTGAGACACGTCTGCCTGTTTATATATATGGTAGCTTATTTGATAAACATTATTATTGCTATATAGTAGCTTAAATAGATAGTCCAAATTAACTAGTAATCTGCCATGCCATTACTTATGTACTAATTGTAGCCAAGTTCAGTGTCTTTGTTTACATCAAGATGCCTCTTTTTGGGACTTTCCTGGTGGTCCAGTGGTTAAGACTCTGCACTTTCAATGCAGGAGGTGTGAGTTTGATACCTGGTCATGGAACTAAGATCCCACATGCTGTGGGTCGTTGCCAAAAAAAGGATGCTTCCTTTTATCAGTAGAAAAATCAAGTTGGCTCTGATTCTGCCAGAGCTATATTGTTGCCAAGGCCTGGAGACATGGGTGCCTCAGGCAGCTACTATGGTATTTGCTTGTATCAATGTTTAAAATATATATTCTCACCATTTATTTTACTGAGAGAGAAGTTGATTTTTTATTAAGTTCCTTTCATGTTTAGATTGAAAATGGGGAATCCACTCCATGCATTGATGCTAATATAACACTCTCATGTAACTGGCATAGCTGTCCAGCTCACAGTTTTTCCATCACTTATAACTGGATAGTATAAGTCACTCACACACAAGAGGATTGGGGTAGCTTCCAAGAATATAGTTGCACAGTCTCATTCAGAAAGAGTTTAAAAATTGCTTTTCTTGGTTTGGTTTGCCTTTTGGCAAAAATTTTCCACTTTTCTATTTCTCTTCCTCCCTTCAGCTTTTTTGTATGATTTACTGAACCAGGCAGCTTCTTGGGAAGCCTATTAAAGGGATTAACATTTAAATATTACACAAAATCATTTGCTGCCAGTAAATGGCATGACCCCAGGTATGATTTGGTTTCAGATTTTCCTCTGGCTTCCAGGAACAAACAATTGGCTGCTCTCTGACTTGGTGGCCTGACATCTATTGCATTGAGCAGCCTCTGTCATAAAACTAATCAGCAGAGATAGGGTGACCCTAGTGAGCAGCAAATAGAAACTTTGCAACTGAAGGTGCTTTCTGTTTCAGGTGACAGTAGAATTAAGTTCAGTTTTACCGGCTGTGTAAGCAGAAACCTGAGGTAACTGCTGGTGGTTTCTGATATAGTCCCATGAGGTTCAGGGCTTCCCTGGTGGCTCAGACGGTAAGAGCATCTGCCTACAATGCGGGAGCCCTGGGTTCAGTCCCTGGGTCAGGAAGATCCCCTGGAGAAGGAAATGGCAACCCACTCCAGTACTCTTGCCTGGAAAATTCCATGGATGGAGGAGTCTTGTGGGCTACAGTCGATGGGGTCACAAAGATTCGGACGTGACTGAGCGACTTTACTTTCACGACACTTAAAATTTTGAGATGGATACTTCTGTTTGTATCCTAAGGAAGATTTCACATTTTAAGATATCTTATCTGAAATAAGGTAGGGAAGTGAAGGCACTCAGTCGTGTCTGACTCTGTGACCCGTGGACTGTAGCCTACCAAGCCTCTCCGTCCATGGGATTCTCTAGGCAAGAATACTGGAATGGGTTGCCATTTCCTTNAAGAGACAGAAATAAGATAGTGAAGTGAAGGCACTCAGTCGTGTCTGACTCTGTGACCCGTGGACTGTAGCCCACCAAGCCTCTCCGTCCATGGGTTTCTCTAGGCAAGAATACTGGAATGGGTTGCCATTTCCTTCTTCAGGGGATCTTCTCGACCCAGAGGTCAAACCCAGGTCTCCCACATTGCAGGCAGACGCTTTAACCTCGGCTCCACCAGNGGTAGGGAAGTGAAGGCACTCAGTCGTGTCTGACTCTGTGACCCGTGGACTGTAGCCTACCAAGCCTCTCCGTCCATGGGATTCTCTAGGCAAGAATACTGGAATGGGTTGCCATTTCCTTCTCCAGGGGATCTTCTCGACCCAGAGATCAAACCCAGGTCTCCCACATTGCAGGCAGACGCTTTAACCTCGGCTCCACCAGGGAAGCCCTTAAATACAATAATACAGTCTCTTAGAAAACCTCCTATAGAGACACAGAACTTCAGATCTAAGTGCTAACATCAAAGATTTCAAGGGAGGAAAGGAACCCAGGTTGAAACAAGAAGGGGGAGGAGGCAGGAGAGGGGGGCGAAAGGGGTGGCCTTACAGACGTCTCCTGCCACCTACAGATACCCAGGCATTATGGGACTTTTCCCTGGGCCTCAGAGAAGGGAGGACAGGAACTCAGCCCTACCAGAAATTGGACCAGACCAGAACCAGAATTCGAGTTCTCTGCCAAAAGGAGGTGATCAGTCTCTAATCCTCAGCTCAGGCTGAGGGCCCTTCGACCAGATTCCTGCATCCAGGACCGGGGGCCTAGAAAAACGGGGAAGGACAAGAAGGGTTAAGGAGAGAAAAGAGAGAGGGAAGGTGAGAGAGGTCAATAAAGTCTCTTGTTCCTTACAGTTGGGGCACTCTGGCCAGTTGTCCTCATCAGAGGAGACCAGGGACAAAAGGGTCCCAGCTGCAGCCACTGGGTCTGGTCCATTGGCAGGCAAGCTGGCCCCTGAGTACCCCGAGTGGTCAGGATGTCAGTCTCAGTGAAGAAGAGTCCCCGCCAGAGTCGCCATTTGTTGCAGGAAGGCGGACCCCTTCCAGGGCCCGAAACTGGGCTCTTGTCTAACACTCGGAAATGAATTGTCTGAGGAGACACATGTGCTGACAAAGCAAGAGATTTTATTAGGAAAGAGCACCCAGGTGGAGAGCAGTAGGGTAAGGAAACCCAGGAGAACTGAAATAAGATAAGTTATTGCCTAATTCTGGCTAATGAGCGCTGAGTGGAAGTGATACATGTCATTTCCGGCCAACCAGTTTAAAAGCAAAGGCGAGTCCCTTGCTCTATCCCATCCCTTGCTAAAGCCTGAAGCCGTTTTTTAAGCTGGTGGTGTGACAACCTGATCACTTGCTCCACTGCCAGACTAGGTCCCTGAATGACTAGACGGAGCTGAATACCTTGCTGACCTGCATTAGGTGTGCCAGTACCAAGAAGCCAAGAAGTGTCGTATCCCTGAGATTTGGGGAATCTATTTGGCATTCTAATACAGTTGGTGGTCTGGGCAGCTACCTGGCTGGCCCACTCCCTTCTCTGATTGGATTTTGTGACTTAATCATGTTGTTGTTTAGTCATTAAGTCATGTCCAACTCTTTTGTGACCCCCTGGACTGTAGCCCACCAGGCTCATCTGTCCAAGGGGTTTTTCTCAGGCAAGAATACTGAAGTGGGTTGCTATTTCTTTTTCCAGGGGATCTTCCTGACCCAGGAATCAAACCTGTGCCTCCTGCATTGTCAGGTGGATTCTTTACCATTGAGCTTCCTGGGAAGCCAGATTCTATGTTCCTTTCTTCTTTATTTGTAAGCCTAAGGTGCTTCATGGACAGTCCAGGTTTGATTGACTTTTATTGAACTCTTGGAAGGGATACTTCATGAGTTCTGGACTGATGAGTGCTGTCAACAAGCCATATGGCACTCACTCAGTTTTGAGTTTTCAGGATAGGAAGCAGAGAAGGGAGTGAACGTTGGAAAAACGAGTGGAGAGAAGAGAGCCTAGGACACTGGGAATAATGAATGTTTTAAAATGATTAGAATTGGGGGGAAATAGATACAAAGAGAACTAAGGTCTTCTAGCATTGTGGTCACTCATGGACTCAATCAGTAATGCCCTCTTTCTCCCTGCTAAAATAATTTGTCCAGTACGTACATGATAAGATTTGTTCCAGGCCAGATCCTGAGCTACAGAGGGAGGACATAAGGCTTGGCCTCTAGGAGCTGATATTTTGGTAGGGGGAGTATTCACGGAGCAGGGCATTTGCGGTTCATGGAAGCAGGACAGCAATATAGAACCTGCAGGTGCACTAGAGTGGGTGTGAGGATTTCAGGGTGGGGTGAAAGCTGCTGCCAGGGCAGTAATGTCTTTGGGGGACTGACCCAAGGCTTTGAGGTACAGAGAACATTATCATAGCAGCGTCCCTAGACATTAGCAAGGTAACTTTTGTACTCAGTGTATTCTTACAGTAGTGGGGTAGAAACTAAATATCAGTGCCTGAATTTTTAAGATAGAAAGATACCTTCCAGATATCGTATCAAAGAAGTAACAGTAAGAATTTGTCACTAATAATAACTACCAGTGTATTGAGGGCTAAGTGCAAAGCTTGTGCACTGTCTGCATTATATCATCTCTTCCCACAAACATCTTATAATGTTGGTGTTTATCTCTTTGTTATAATTTCAGAGACAAGGGAACTGAGCCTCAAAGAGATTTTGTTAGTTGCCTAACTAAGAAAATGGTTGTGTTGGGTTTTGAATACTGTAGAGTTTGCTACCATGGGCCATACTTCTCTTCATGTTGCATGGCAAGCCTAGCAAGGAGAGGAAATTAATCTTCGAAGTACCTTGGTGAGCATGAAAGAAAAGCAGATGGAACTTGTCTTGGAGCCACAGTGATCCCTGTGCCATGATAAAATCTCCTTTCTGGTAACCAGAGGGCTGTTACCACCGAGGGTCAGTGTTGGCTATGAAGGCAGGGCTATACACGTTCTGACAAGTTATTTGTTTAGGGTTACTTTTCTAGACTAGCACATGTCCTCCAGATATGAGCACTTGTTCAGAGTGTCTGAATATTAACTTCTAACTCTGACAAATGGAGCTATAATAATTATAGTTTATTGATAGAATCAAGGGTATAGAATACTGTCTGAGTTGCTGTTGAGTTACAGAAGCATACAGACCCTCTTCCTTCTCTTCATTCACTTCTCTTCCACGAGGATTTCTTACCATGGATTAGTTTACATCCATCATCACCTGGTTGTGTTCTGCTTCCCTTGCTTTGAGTTGGAAGGTAAATCAAATTGGCTTGGGAGAGGGTGGCCTCTTCAGCTGTAGAGACTTCCTTAGTTCACTTGCAAGGGCGGCAGGCTCTGAATGAGAACTCCTCTACGTGTACCCCAGTGCACAGAGGCGAGGCAGAGTCCTGGGCAGCGTGAGAAGTAACTCAGAGGGGTTCCACAGCCTGAGCTGCACCTGGGATGGGCCATGAGGCTGGACTTGGAAAGGTGAGCAAAATTTTTTCAAGAAGAGAAGATGGGAAAGACATTCCTCAGGAGGAGGGTGTGGCCTGCGTAAAGCGTGGAAGTCTAAACAATGGCCTGAGCGTTCAGGACAATAGTTAGCAGATTCATGTGGCTGGAAGTCAGGATGCTTGTGGAGACTAGAAGCTTCTGGAGGCCAGAGGCTCTTCTCTCTGCATATCCAGCAAGGGCTGACCAGAGTGGATACGCAACCATAGTTTGTTGCATGGTTGAACAAATGAAGGAAAAAAGAAATCATGGGAAGACCTATGCCCTTCCCTAAACCTCTTNGTGGGTTGCCATTTCCTTGGCCTCTCTGAAACCTCAGGTTACTTTGCTCAAAAGGGAACAGTCATCACTCCAGGCTACTGGAGGATTCAGTCTGGGTTTCCCAGGCCTTACTAATCGGGTGTACCGTGAGGATCGCCTGTGCAGGTGAAAGGCAAACCCAGGGCTACTCTCTAGCCTTCCGGAAGCAAACACCTTGTCCAAGCACTCGCCCACCTTCCCACCTGTCTTTCATTTCCTCTCACCCTGATCATTTTCTTCCCAGCAGTTTTTACAGATTGTTTTCCAACATGGCAGCTGCAAGCCACCGTGGCTATTTCAGTGCCTGGAATGTGTCCAGCCTCCCCCGAGACAGGCTGTATTTGTGAACTACACATCGGATTTTTAAAAACCTAGAAACAAAAAAATTAAAACATTTCATTGATCTTTTTTATTTTTTACATCGGTGTTACTGGTTGAATGGCAATATTTTGTATTGGGTTTAATAAAGCCTACTGTTAAGATTACTTCCGCCTATGTCTCTTTATCCTTTTTCTTTAATGTGACTATTGGAAAATTGCACACTTGTGGCTTCTTTTGTGTTTCCACTGTGCAGTTTTATTGTCTGAAATAACATGCTGATTTATTTCTTACTCATTTGCTTTCTGCATCCTTGCCTGACGGTGAATATTCAGTGAAAGATCTTGTCTGTTTTGTTGATCCTGTATTAAATACACACATCTGGCCCTTAGGAGATATGTTTTTAATGACTTGAAATCTCAAGGAGATATTTCAGAAGATAAAAGATCCTTGAATGTCAGAAAGCCACAGAGGAAAATTCTGTCATTAAACTTTTCGGCTAAACCTGGACCTCATCTGATGTGTTAACTTTGGGTGCTGGAGAAACTAGGAATTTTTAATATTAGGAGGGCTGTGGGGGGCGGGTGTCCAAAATTGACCCAGAATAGTCTGGACTTGCGGTTTATAGGAAAATGCATGCAAAGTCTATCCACTCATCGACAGAGATAACTGGCCTAGCCTCTCCTGTAAATTCCCTAATCAGTGCCCCCACCAAAGTCACCCCTGACCTGTCACTCTGTGCCTCACCCCCATATTTTATTCTTCAGAGAATGTAATGCTATCATGGATTTTAACATATTGTGAAACGAAAGTGTCTCTGCCATATTAATAAACAAGAACTGTCACAGCCATCAGTGGGTTCTGGCCTCCACACGTGAATGAGTGCTCCCCAAACTGTGACCCAATGGATCCTGCCACGCCCATGGTGATTGCTGAGGAGCTGGGAAAATGCAAGAAGCCAGGTGAACAAGGACACGGAACCAGCCCCAGACAGCCGAGGTGTGTGAGAAAGGGGCTAAGCAGCAAGCCCAGAGCCTTGCGTCCTCCCATGCGTCGAACGCTGAGTGCCTTAACTTGATACCGGATCTCTGGTTTTCAGCTGCCCGCTGCCTTTGTTGCAAACTTGCATATATCCTTACTCACCCTCACAATTCCTTGGAGCAATTTTCTCAGAGGTACTGAGATTCTGTCTCCCGGGCTTGGAGTCCTAAACACTCCTACCCAATAAAATGACTCTCTGCTTTCAGGCCGTGACTATACTTTTTTAGCTGACCATATATATGAACATATGTGTGTCATGTATATGTATATCCTTACATATTACTTATATGTGCTTTACATACATTGGCGTATGCACGCATGCTCATGCTCAGTCGTGTCCGACTCCGTGACCACATGAGCTGTAACCTGCCAGGCTCTTCTGTCCGTGGGATTCTCCAGGCAATAATACTGGAGTGGGTTGCCATTTCCTATTCCAGGAGATTTCCCAACTCAGGGATTGAACCCACACCTCTTGTGGTTGCAGTGGCAGGAGGATTCTTTACCACTGCACCATGTGAGAATCCCTATACTGTTTATATGTGCATAGATTATTTATATATAAATATTATGTATACCAAATAAATATTATTTATGATAATACATGTAATGATCATATATTACACATATTACTGTTATGTATTATTTGTATATTACATATATTATTTATATATAAATAGAAGTGTGCTTGTATTTACATATGTGTATTTGTATTTACTGCATCTTCAAATAGGAAACCAACCTGCTTGAAAACGAAAACTCTGGTTTAGGCGACCACCACCTAGAACAGAGTCTGGCAAACAGCAGTGACTCTAAACCTTTGCTGAACGAATGAATCAGTCAAATAACTCATTATTGGCGAGAACAAAGGTTGTTGACGTCACTAGTGCCGGAGGCTGCAACAGACACCTGTGGCTTCCACTCGGGTCTTCAGCTTCCCCGCCCCTCCTGCAAAGACGCCATGTGAGAGGTGCCCATTGAAAACTGACCTTCTCAAAACACAGAATCCCCAATCCCAGAAGCCCGTGTGCCCTTCCCCCAGACCTCGCCCTTCTGCTCGACAACTCTGGCATCCATTACTCGGCCCTGGTCCTTAAGAGCATTGGCGGGGTCTCAGGGAGGCAGGCAGGCTCTGTTGCCATGGAAACTGCAGCCCAGGGATGGGGACGAGGCTGAGAGCCACTTGGCGGGTGGAACTTTCCAGACTGCGTGGGGGTTACGGTTCCAGCCTGCCATACGAACCGATTCCCAATAAATAGTTGGCCGGGGTGGGGGCAGGGGGAGGGGGGAGAGTTTGAACAAAAATACGGGATCATGGGAAAGTGACGTCACCTTTCTGAGGCAGTGTTCTCATCTAAAAGTGGGCAGATGTGGATATTTTTCTGTATCCTTGGAGTGTGGTGCAGATTATGATAGATGCCGTTTGTAAATCACTCGGCACCGTGCCTGTCATAGTGTAGCCAGGATTTAAACAACAGCTATGTTCCAGGATTCACCTGTGTCAGAATGGGGAAACGAGGGAGAGAGAAGTAATTAAACACCCAGAGTCCTGGGCTGCCCTTAGACCCTTAGCGAAAGAACTCAGCCCCCTGCTCCCTACTCTCCCCTACTCAGAATCCTGCTTTACTTTATACGTATCATCTGAGAAAGTGTCTGCCTGCAATGTGGGAGACCTGGGATCGATCCCTGGGTCGGGAAGATCCCCTGGAGAAGGAAATGGCAACCCACTCCAGTATTATTGCCTGGAGAATCCCATGGACAGGGGAGCTTGGTGGGCTACAGTCCACGGGTCGCAAAGAGTCGGACAGGACTGAGCNCCCTGGAGAAGGAAATGGCAACCCACTCCAGTATTATTGCCTGGAGAATCCCATGGACAGGGGAGCTTGGTGGGCTACAGTCCATGGGTCGCAAAGAGTCGGACACGACTGAGCAACTTCACTTCACCTTCAGCTGAGATCACCTTCTTCATTTCTTTTCTTTCTCCTAGTTTTATTGAGGTATAATTATGAGATATTTTGATATATGTATATGTTGGGAAATGACCACAATCAAGTTATGGACACACCCCTTACCCCACAGTTACAACTTTGTGTGTGTCTATGGTGGGTGCATTTAGGATCCACTCTCTTAGCACAGGTCAGGTACACAATCTGTATACTTTTATAATGATTCAGATGGTAAAGAATCTGCCTGCGATGCAGGAGGCCTGGGTTCAATTCCTGGGTTGGGAAGATCGCAGATGGAGAAGGGACTGTCTGCAGAAGGGAATGGTTATCCATGCCAGTATTCTTGCTGGGAGGACCCCATGGACAGAGGAGCCCAGCAGGGTCACGAAGAGCTGGACATGGCTGAGTGGCTACCACATGCATTGGCGTATTAACCACAGCCCCCAGGTTGCACATTAAATCTGCAGAACTGATTCTCTTGTGTAACTGAAACTTCCCACCCTTTGACCCCCATCTCCGTATTTTCCCTAGTCAGTTCAGTCGCTCAGTCGTGTCTGACTCTTTGCGACCCCGTGAACCGCAGCACGCCAGGCCTCCCCATCCATCACCAACTCCCAGAGCTTGCTCAAACTCATGTCCATTGAGTCGGTGATGCCATCCAACCATCTCATCCTCTGTCACCCCCCTCTCCTCCCGCCTTCAATCTTTCCCAGCATGAGAGCCTTTTTTCCTTCCCTCACCTTTTTTTAATTTGCCCTCATTAACCCTTTCCCTGGCGTGCTGCAGTCCCTGGGATCGCAGAGTCGGCCATGACTGAGTGACTGGACTGAACTGAACCCTTTTCCTGCTTTATTATCCCCCCACTCCCCACTGCAGAGTGAGCCCCTTCCGTGGGATGGAGCTGTCTGTCTCCTCCCGCACCCCTGGCCCAGCCCAGTGCCTGCACTCAGCAGCTGCCTCACCTGTCATGCACGCAGATGTGGAGAGGCATCAGTGTTTGGTGGGAGGAGAGGCGTCTGAAAGGCAGAGCGACTTAGGAAATGGAGAGTCAGAGGGAGGATGCGTTCATGGGGAGAGAAACCATTAAGGGAGGTGGGCTGAGAGGGCCTTGATATTCCGACGGGAGGAGACCTCACTGTCTGACCTTGCGGCTGAGCGCAGGAGAGGTGAAGGGCGAGAGAAGCCTCAGGGGCATCTCTTCCCAGGGAGAGGAGCCCACTCCCAAGGCCCCAGACACCCCGAAACCCAAAGGTCCCAGCGCAGAGGCTCACAAGGGTGACACAGGAAAGGAAGAAGGTGGGCTGGGGCTTGTGCCCCATGTACAGTTCAGAGTGTTTTTCATTTCCATAAGGATACTAATACGTCCTCTCCCTCGCCTTTATTTTAAAATAAGCATCTGAAATGACGCCACTGCAGCAAGTGGAGGGCCCTGGAGGGGATCATACTCAGAGAAGTACAGTCAGAGAAAAGCAAACATCCTGTGAGATTACTTATAGGTGGACTCTAAACAAATGATGCGAAGGAACTTGTTTACGGAACAGAAAGACCCACAGACTTGGAGAAGGAACTTAGGGCTGTTTGGGGGGCGGCAAGCACGGGAGGGAAGGGAAGGGCAGTTTGGGAGCGTGGGAGGGACAAGCCCGCGCTGCCATGTATTTCAAGTGGACAGCCAGGAAGGACCTGCTGCGGAGAGCGCGGGGAACTCTGCTCCATGCTGCGTAGCGAGCTGAATGGGGAGGGGATTTGAGTGAGAACGGGAGCTCGTATGAGCACACGCACAGCCCAGTCAGTCTGCTGTGGACCGAAACTAATGAACACTGTAAGTCAGTTATAGCCCAATATACAGTAGGACAAAGGAAGTGATCATCGTTACATCTCACCAGAAGGGTGGAAAATAAAGAGCATGGCGCCCTGAGCGCTGGGGGTGTGTGCAGCCCCAGAATCCTGTTGCTGATGGGAGTGGCAAGTGGCGCCACCGTTTTGGACGGAGCTCTGGCATTTTCCTAAAGTGAGTGCTTCTCTTCACTGGGGCCTCAGTGTTCTCAAGGGTGCAGGGTGGCACCTCCTATTTTGCAAGGCGGGTCTGGGAATGAATTCCTTCCATTTTTATTTGTCTGAGAAAGCTCTTTGGTTTTTCTTCATTTGGAAAAATTACTCTTTTATTTCTTTGGCTGCACCAGGGCTTTGCTGGGGCTTGAGGGCTCTCCACTTGTGGTGTGCAGGCTGAGTGGTTCTGCAGCATGGGGGATCTTAGTTCCCTGACCAGGGATCGAACCTGTGTCCTCTGCATCGCAAGGTGACTTCTTAGCCACTGGGACACCAAGGGAGTCCCTCTCTTTCATTTTTGAAGGATAGTTTTTCTGGAGATACAGTTATGCACTGGTGGGCTTTTTGTTTGAACACTTAAATAGTTAACAATTTTAAAAAATTCTTTTTCTTTGGCTGCACTGAACGGCACGTGGGATCCTGGTTTCCTGACTAGGGTTTGAACCTGTGCGCCTTGCCTTGGAAGCACTGGAAGTGAAGAGTCTTAACCACTGGGCAACCAGGGAATCCCCCAGGCACGATTTTTATGGTGGGTGATGTGCATTAAAGATGCAAAATTAGAAGGCTTTTTTCCCTTTGACCCGGCAGTTTTAGTTCCAAGAATAAACTGCACAGATGCTCTTGTACTGAGACACGTAATCCCGGAGTTGGCTGCAGCCTTGTCAGTTGCCAGAGGAGGGGCACAACCTCACTGTGCAAGGCGCGATGTCGCGTGACAACCATGCAGTGGGATGTCCTGAATCTGTATGAGGAATGGGTCATCCGCTGAAGTCCCAGTGTAGACTGATCGCCAGGATTTATTTATTTCACTTAACGTGTATACAGACCCCACAGGCACCCCCCTCCCGGCTGTTCTTCTTTCAACTCTCACCCCGACCCCCGTTTTGCTGGTGTTCAGTCGCTCAGTCGCGTCTGACTCTTTGCCACCCCATGGACTGCAGCATGCCAGGTTCCTCCATCCTTCACTGTCTCCCAGAGTTTGCTCAGACTCATGTTCACCGAGTCAGTGATATTTCAGAGCTGGTGGAATGGAGGCACCAAGAGAGGAAGCCCAGAGTCCCAGGGTAACAGGTGGACAAGCTGGGAGTCAAATTTAGACAGTGCGTTCAATCCAGGCTTTTAACCACCAAACTATGCTGTCTTCACACTAGGAAATAGCAAGCTGCAGAAAAACGGATGCAAAAATTACTATTCTGTTTTTAAAAGGAGGGAGCTGCCCAAGTGATGTGCTTATANCATTCAATCCAGGCTTTTAACCACCACACTATGCTGTCTTCACACTAGGAAATAGCAAGCTGCAGAAAAACGGATGCAAAAATTACTATTCTGTTTTTAAAAGGAGGGAGCTGCCCAAGTGATGTGCTTATAATGACCCATCAAGGATGATGTCCCACATTCCTCAGAGGGTACAGGGTGACTTGGGACTGGCAGGAAAGTTGAATTTTCACTAGACAATATTTCCCATAAGCTTATTGTGTCCACAGAGTTGAGACGTAACCACCATTTAAAATGTACTATCACTGAAGCAACCTAAGTTTCCATCGACAGGAGACTGGGTAAAGAAGATGTGGTATATATACACAGTGGAATATTACTCAGCCATAAAAAAGAATAAGGTAATGCCATTTGCAGCCACACAGATGGACCTAGAAATTACCACACTGCGTGAACTAAATCGGAGAAAGACAGACATCATGTGATACCATTTATCTTCTTGTTTACTCAGTCATGTCCAACTCTTTTTTGACTTGATGGACTGTAGCCCTCCAGGCTCCTCTGTCCATCAGATTTTTCAGGCAAGGATACTGGAGTGAGTTGCCATTCCTTTCACCGGGGGGATAGTCCCGACCCAGGGATCAAACCTGTGTCTCCTATGTCTCCTGCATTGCCAGGCGGATTCTTTACCACTGAGCCACCAGGAAAGCTCAGGATATTGCTTTATATGTGGAATCTAAAAACATGATAAAACAAACTTACTTATAAAACACAAACAGATCCACAGACATAGAAAATAAATTTATGGTGACTAAGGGGGTAAGTGGGGGTGGGCGAGGAGGGACAAATTAGGAGTTTGGAATTATCAGATACACACTTTTACATATAAAATAATAACCAATACAGATCTAGTGTATAGCACAGGGAACTATATTCAATATCTTGTAATAACCTGGAATGTAAAAGAATCTGAAAAAGAATATATATATTATATATAGAGATATAAAGCTACATATATATAGATACACATAGGTATGGATCTTTATATCTATGTCTGAATCACTGTGCTGGACCCCAGAAACTAACACAGCATCATAAACCAACCATGCTTCAATGAAGATTTTTTAAATTAATTTTTTTGTTGAAGGATAATTGGTTTACAGAATTTTGTTCTTTT
Organism: Raphicerus campestris; assembly: GCA_006410735.1. Lineage (NCBI taxonomy): Eukaryota > Metazoa > Chordata > Mammalia > Artiodactyla > Bovidae > Raphicerus > Raphicerus campestris. The sequence continues at coordinate 15,717 of SJYW01019719.1, read as the reverse complement.
CTGCCAAGCCTCAATGTGAATCAGCCACAGGTATACCAAAAAATAATAAAATGTCGTACTGTTAAAAAGGAAAAACACGAAATTGAAAGTGACACTGCTGGGTCTGACTTCCCAGAACTGCGCGCCCGCCCTCATCACAACGCACAGCCTCCGCGTCCGCGCCCTGGCAGCTGAGCCGCAGTCCCAGAGCCTCCTCGAAGGACACTCTGCGGCTTTTTCTTCGTCTTCCTGGGTCTCTCCAGACAGAAGCCTGGGGCTTAAAATAGGCACAGAATTAATGCAGCAATTGAATTATCTGTGCTCATCATCTATTTAATCCAGTCAGTATGTTTGGAATAAATAAGTGGCTTAAGGAATGAAGGAACACGCTGGCGAATAGGTGGGGTAGATGGTATCTGCGGCTCTTTTGGGCCACTTGGGATGTCTGCAGAAAACCCGCCTGGATTTCGCCCCGCCTGCCCCCGCGCAGTCCCCAGTCTAAAGACGCACTTTAATTGGATCAAAGTCGTGAGTGGCCTACTAATGGGGAGCCCTTGCTCCGGCCTCCCCCCCACCTCCCCCTCATCAGGCCGCGCGGTCGTTTATCAGCCTGGAGAGCTGTCGGCGGGCGACATCCATTGCTATGGAAACCGCAGCCGGCCGGGGAGGTGGTGGGGGCTGCGGCAGGAGCAGGAGAGGGGCGGTGGGGGGACCCTGGAGCCTGGAATTTTCCAGGCACAGCACTTAGCCTGTATGTGTGTGTGTGTTCGAACCCTTGCCTAGACTCTGGGGAGGGGGGAGTTCTTGGGGGGCGATGCTGAGAAGGGGGCTCTGGCCTCTCGCCCACCCCCATTCTGAACCTCCCTTCCACGATGCATAAGACTTCATGGGGTTCTCTGCCCTGGAGAAAGGTAGAGATTTTTAGATAAAGGTAAAGATTCTAGAATCTTCCAGAACCCCACGCCCATCATTTTCCTGTAGCGCGTGCTGAGTCGCGTCCGACTCTTTGGTACCCCATGGATTGTACGTGGCCCACCAGGCTCCTCTGTCCATGGGACTCTCCAGGAGAGAATACTGGGGCGGGTGGCCATGCTCTCC
>SJYW01019716.1:6783-17466 GCA_006410735.1 Raphicerus campestris | reverse complement strand
GTCAGAAGAAGAAGATGAGAATAATAAGAAGAAGAAAATGAGAAGAAGAAGAAGGTGAAAAGAAGAAGAAGGTGAGAAAAAGAAGAATGTGAGAAGAAGGTGAGAAGAAGAAGAAGCTGAGAAGAAGAAAAAGGTGAGAAAAAGAAGAAAGTGAGAAGCAGAAAAATATGAGAAGCAGAAGAAGGTGAGAAGAACAAGAATGTGAAAAGAAGAAAAACGTGAGAAGAAGAAGAAGGTGAGAAGAAGAACAAGGTGAGAAGAAGAAGAAGGTGAGAGGAAGAAGAAGAAGGTGAGAAGCTGAAGAAGAAGAAGGTGAGAAGAATAAGATTGTGAGAAGTAGAAGAACGTGAGAAGAAGAAGAAGGTGCCTCCCAAGACGCACTGAGAATGGTCTTTCCTGAGGATACAGGGGCGGTTCCCTGGGGTCCCCGTCATAACTCGAGAGGACCTCACCACAACTCTAGGAAAACCGGAAGCTCCTCCACTGCAGGCATGGTGTGGACCTTGTGCCCAGTGGCGTCTCAGGGGAATTCACCCCTTCCCTCGTTGGCCTCAAAAGCCTCTTTCACACCCTTGCTGTGACGCAATAAATTCCATGCCCCATCTGTCCCCACTCGAGGGAACCTGAAGGGATCCACCAAGACTCAAGAGGAGATCCGTTTTCCCCTGCTGAGCCCAGATGAGGGGCCCTTCCCTGCTCCGTAGGGAAACATTTTGCGGTGTTCCCCTCACATCCCAAGAGGAGGTGATCGCACCTGGAAAATCGGGAGGAGTCTCACAGATTGGGTCACCATTCCCCAAGACCCCCAAATGCCTCATCCACTTCAGATGAACCTGACTGACCTGCACTGCCTCGACTGTATCCCCGAGGCTCTACTCAGNAGAAGAACAAGAATGTGAAAAGAAGAAAAACGTGAGAAGAAGAAGAAGGTGAGAAGAAGAACAAGGTGAGAAGAAGAAGAAGGTGAGAGGAAGAAGAAGAAGGTGAGAAGCTGAAGAAGAAGAAGGTGAGAAGAATAAGATTGTGAGAAGTAGAAGAACGTGAGAAGAAGAAGAAGGTGCCTCCCAAGACGCACTGAGAATGGTCTTTCCTGAGGATACAGGGGCGGTTCCCTGGGGTCCCCGTCATAACTCGAGAGGACCTCACCACAACTCTAGGAAAACCGGAAGCTCCTCCACTGCAGGCATGGTGTGGACCTTGTGCCCAGTGGCGTCTCAGGGGAATTCACCCCTTCCCTCGTTGGCCTCAAAAGCCTCTTTCACACCCTTGCTGTGACGCAATAAATTCCATGCCCCATCTGTCCCCACTCGAGGGAACCTGAAGGGATCCACCAAGACTCAAGAGGAGATCCGTTTTCCCCTGCTGAGCCCAGATGAGGGGCCCTTCCCTGCTCCGTAGGGAAACATTTTGCGGTGTTCCCCTCACATCCCAAGAGGAGGTGATCGCACCTGGAAAATCGGGAGGAGTCTCACAGATTGGGTCACCATTCCCCAAGACCCCCAAATGCCTCATCCACTTCAGATGAACCTGACTGACCTGCACTGCCTCGACTGTATCCCCGAGGCTCTACTCAGGAACGTGTGACAGCACTAGGGTACCTCGAGCGCCAACCATAGAACCCTGTATCCACTCGACAGGGACCGGGACATTTACTGCAGTTGGGAGGGAAAGTGGCTGTGCACGTCTCCTGTCGAGACGAGGCAGACACCACTCTGTAGGCTCCATGGCAGCCAAATAAAAATGTCAGCATGGGCTAGGCAATCTCAGGCTGCAGACTTAGCACCAGAAGGGGACTGAGGACTTGGAGCCACTGGGGAGGAATCCCCAGCTTTGCCTCACCCCTCGCACAGACTGGTCTATCCTGGGGCCACAGGGGCGAATCCCTGTGGTCCCCGTCTTAACTCGAGAGGACCCAGCCGCAACTCGAGAAAAACCAGAAGCTTCACCCTTGCAGGTGGAGTCAGGCCCTTGTTCACTGCGGCGTCCCGGGGGAAATCACCCATTTTCTTTTCGACCTCGAAATGCTCTTTCACACCCTTGCTGTGACCCAAGAAGTTCCCCGCCACACATGTCGCCACTCGAGTGGACCGCCGAGGGTCCTGCCGTGACTCATGAGGAGCTCCATTTTCCCATGCTCATCTCCAGATGAGGGGCCCTTTCCCTGCTCCATTGGGAAAGGGTTCCCAGCTCTCCCCTCGCATCCAAAGAGGAGGCACTCACACCAGGTGAGTCCAGAGAAGCCTCAGGCGTCGGGTCACATTGCCGCAAGAACCCCAAATGCCTAGTTCACTCCAGATCAATCTGTATGTCCTGCACTGCCTCAACTGTCACCCCGAGCTTGACTCTGGCAAACTGGCACGTGTGATAGCCCTGGAGTACCTCGATGGCAAGACACAGATCCCTGTGTCCGCGTTACGAGGACCCGGACACTGTTGCTGCACTTGGAGAGGAAAGCAGCTGTGCACATCCCAAAGCAGGATGACGTCTAACTCCCCTATGGGGGCTCCAGTTGAACCCCAAGACCTATGTCAGCAAGGGGGAGGAAAACACAGGCACCGACCTCAGCACCAGACGAGGACTGAGGAACCGCGACGTCTCGGGAGGAATCCCTACAGGGGCCTTGCAACTCGCATGGATACTGGCCTCTCCTGAGGCCACAGGGGCGGGCCCTGGGGGCCTTGTTGTAACTCAAGAGGACTTCACCGCACCTGGAGAAAAACCGGAAACTGCTCCACTGCAGCAAGGGTGAGTCCCTTGTCTGCTGCAGCATCTCTGGGGAAATCAACCCTTCCCTCTTGGACCTCGAAAGGCTCCTTCATACCCTTGTTGTCACCTAGGAAGTTATCTGCCCCAACCGTCCCAACTCGAGACAAACCCCGAGGGTCCCGCCGCAACTCAAGAGGAGCTGCAGTTTACCCTGCTGAGCTCCAGATGAGGGGCCCTTTCCCTGCTCCATCGCGAAAGGTTTTTCCGGCACTCCCCTCGCATCCCAAGAGGTGGCCTCGGATCAGGAGAGTCGGGAGGAGCCTCAGTTGTTCCACGACCACTCACGAAGATCCCCAAATTCCTCGTCCACTCCAGATGACCATGACTGCCCTACACTTCTCTCGACTGTCACCCCGTGGCTTGACTCCCAACACGGGCACATGAGACAGCCCTGATTACCTCGATGGCAAGCCACAATGCCTGTGTCCACTTTACGGGGAGCTGGACACTTCCACTGCATTTGGGGAAGAAAGAGGCCGTGCAAGTCTCCAGGCGAGTAGAGGCCTGACTCTCCTGCGGCGGCTCCAGAGTAACCTCAAGACCTATGAAAGCATGAGAGAGGAAATTTCAGGCTCCAACCACAGCCCCAGACGAGGACTGAGGACCTGGGGATGACTGGGGATGAATCCCCAGGTCGCCTCACAACTAGCAGTGAGAATGGCCTCTCTTGAGGATACAGGGGAAGGTCCCTGGGGTCCCCATCATAACTCGAGAGGACCCCGCTGCAACTCGAGAGAAACCAGAAATTTCTCCCCTGCAGGGAGGGTGGGTCACATGTCCGCTGCAGCATCTCAGGGGAAATCACCCGTTCCCTCTTGGACCTCGAAAGGCTCCTTCATACTCTTGTTGTGACCTAGGAAGTTCCTCGCCTCAGCCGTCCCCACTCGAGAGGAACCCCGAGGGTCCTGTCGCGACTCTAGAGGAGCCCCGCTTTCCCCTGCTGAGCTCCAGATGAGGGGCCCTTTCCATGCTCCATCGGGAAAGGTTTTCAGCAGCTCCCCTCACATCCCAAGAGGTGGCGTCACATCAGGAGAGTCAGGAGCAGCCTCAGGCGTCCGACCACCAATCCCCAAGATCCCCAAATGCCTCGTCCACTCCAGATGTACCTGACTGCCCTGCACTCTCTCAACTGTCACCCCGTGGCTTGACTCCCAACACACTGGCACTTGAGACAGCCCTGAGTACCTCGATGGCAAGCCACAGATTCCTATGTCCGCTTAACGGGGAGCTGGACACTTCCACTGCATTTGGGGAAGAAAGAGGCCGTGCAAGTCTCCAGACGAGAAGAGGCCTGAATCCCCTGTGGGGGCGTCAGAGTAACCTCAAGACCTATGAAAGCATGAGCTAGGAAATCGCAGGCTCCGACCTCAGCACCAGAAGATAATTGAGGACCCAGCGCTGACTGGGGAGGAATCCCCAGAGGTGCCTTGCAACTTGCACTGAGAATGGTCTGTCCTGAGGACACAGGGTCAGGTCCTTGGGGTCCTCGTTGTAACTTGAGAGGACCCCACCACAACTCGAGAAAAACCAGAAACTCCTTCCTTGCAGGCGTGGTGTGGCCCTTGTCCGCAACGGCATCTCAGGGGAATTCACCCTGTCCCTCGTGGGCCTCGAAAGACTCCTTCACACCCTTGCTGTGACCCAAGAAGTTCCCCGCCCCAACCGTCCCCACTCAAGAAGAACCCCAAGGGTCCCACCAAGACTCAAGAGGAGCCCCGTTTTCCCCTGCTGAGCTCCAGATGAGGTGCCCTTTCCCTGCTCTGTAGGGAAATATTTCACGGTGTTCCCCTCGCTTCCCAAGAAGAGGCGATGGTACATGAAAAATCGGGAGGAGTCTCACAGGTTGGGCCACGATTCCCCAAGACCCCCAAATACCTTGTCCACTTCAGATGAAAGTGACTGCCCGGCACTGCCTCGACTGTATCTCCGAGGCTCAACTCTGGCAAACTGGCACATGTGACAGCCCTAGGGTACCTCGAGCATAAGCCATAGATCCCTGTATCCGCTTGATAGGGACCCGGACCCTGTTACTGCACTTGGGAAGGAAAGCGGCTGTGCACGTCTCCTGTCGAGACGAGACCTGACACCACAATGCAGGCTCCATGGCTACCAAATACAAATGTCAGCATGCGCGAGGCAATCTCAGGCTGCAACCTCAGCACCAGAAGGGGACTGAGGACTTGGCACCACTGGGGAGGAATCGCCAGCTGTGCCTTGCCTCTCGCACCGAGTCTGGCCTATCCTGTGGCCACAGGGGCGAATCCCTGTGGTACCCGTCATAACTCGAGAGGACCCTACTGTAACTCGAGAAAAACCAGAAGCTTCACCCTTGCAGGCGGAGTCAGGCCCTTGTCCGCTGCGGCATCCCGGGAGAAATCACTCGTTTCCTCTTCGACCTCGAAATGCTCTTTCACACCCTTGTTGTGACCCAAGAAGTTACCCGACCCACATGCCACCACTCGAGTGGACCGCTGAGGGTCCCGCTGCGACTCATGAGGAGCTCCATTTTCCCATGCGCAGCTCCATTGGGAAAGGGTTCCTGGCTCTCCCCTTGCATCCAAGAGGAGGCACTCACACCAGGGGAGTCCAGAGAAGCCTCAATTGTCGGGTCACAGTTTGGCAAGACCCCCAAATACCTAGTTCACTCCAGATCAGTCTGACTGTCCTGCACTGCCTCGACTGTCACCCAGAGGCTCGACTCTGGCACACTGGCATGTGTTATAGCCCTGGAAAATGTTGATGGCAAGCCACAGATCACTGTGTCCGCTTTATGGGGACATGGACACTGTGACTGCAGTTGGGGAGGAAAGCGGACGTGCACGTCTCCAGGTGAGACGAGGCCTGACTCCCCTGTGGGGGCTCCAGCGAAAACCCAAGAACTATGTCTGCATGGGTGAAGCAAGGTCAGGCTCCATCTTCAGCACCGGTCCAGAACTGAGGGTCTGGCAATGACTGGGGATGAATCCCTATAGGTGCTTCACACATCCTTCAGAGATTGTCCTCTCCTGTGGCCACAAGGGCGGCTTTCTGGGGTCCCGTCGTAACTCGACAGGACCCCACCGGGAATCGAAAAAAAACAGAAACCTCCCCTGCAGGTGGAGTGATGCCCTTGTCAGCGGGGGCATCTCGGGGAAACTCACCCCATCCCTCCTAGACCTTGAAAGGCTCCTTCACACACTTTTTATGACCAAAGAATTTCCCCGTCCGACCCATCCCCACTCGAGAGAAACCCCGAGGGTTCCGCCAAAACTCAAGAGGAGCCCCGTTTTCCCTGCTGAGCTCCATATGACAGGCCCTTTCCCTGTTCTGTCAGGAAAGGTGTCACGGCTCTCCACTGGCATCCCAAGAAGAGGTGTTCGAATGAGGAAAGACAGAACAAGCCTCAGGGGTCTGTCCATCATTCCAAAGACCCCCCAAAAGACACATCAATTCCTGATGAACATCACTGCCCTGCACGTCCTGGACTGTCACCCTGAGACTCGACTCCCAACACACTGGCAAGTGTGAGAGCACTGTGGTACCTCGAGGTCAAGCCACAGATTCCTGTTTCCGCTAGAAGGGGTGCTGGACACTTCTGCTGCAGATGGGGAGGAACCGTCCGTGCATGACTCCAGGCCAGACGAGGCCTGACTTCCCTATGGGAGCTGCAGGGGAACCACAAGACCTAGGTCAGCATGGCGAGGCAAGCTCAGGCTGCGGCCTGCGCCCCAGACAAGACCTGGAGACCCGGTGACGATGGGGGAGGAATATACAGTGGCAACTCTCAAGGAGACTGGCCTCTCCTGAGGCGACAGGGGCGGGTCTCTGAGGTCCCTGTCGTAACACGAGAGGACCCCGCCACAACTGGAGAAAAACCAGAGGCTTCTCCCTTGCAGGCAGAGTGAGGCCCGTGTCCACTGTGGCGTCCCGGGGGAAATCACCCATTCCCCTTTGGACCTCGAAATGCTCCTTCAGACCTTTGCTGTGACCCAAGAAGTTTCCCGCCCTACCTGTCCCCACTCGAGAGGAACACTGAGGGTCCCGCCATGACTCAAGATCAGCTCCATTTTCCCATGATCAGCTCCAGATGAGGGGCCCTTTCCCTGCTCCATTGGGAAAGGGTTCCTGGCTCTCCCCTCGCATCCCAAGAGGAGGCCCTCACACCAGCCGAGTCCAGAGAAGCCTCTGGTGTCTCGTCACATTTCCCCAAGAACCTCAAATGCCTCGTCCACGCCAGATGAACCTGACTGCCCTGCACTACCTCGACTGCCTCCCTGAGGCTCAACTGCTGACAGACTGCCACGTGTGAATGCCCTGGGGTACCTCGAGGGCAATACATAGATCCCTTTGTCTGTTCCACGGAATGCCGGACATGGCTGCTGCACCCTGGAGTAAAGCAGTCCTGTAAGTCTATGGGCGAGACTAGGCCTGACTCCAATGAGGTGGCTCCAGTGGAACCCCGAAACCTACGTAGGCATGGGTCAAGAAAGCTCAGGTTCCGACCTCAGAACCAGAATGGGACTGTGGACTTGGCGACACTTGGGAAGAATCCAAGATGCGCCTCGCCCCTCTTACAGGGACTGGCCTCTCCTGGGGCCACAGTGGTGGGTCCCAGGGCGCCATCGTAAATTGAGAGGACCCCTCTGCAACTCGGAAAAAAAAAAAACAGACAATTCCCTATAGGCGGGGAGAGGTCATTGTCCGATGTGGCATCTCGGGGGAATTCACCCCTTCCTTCTTGAACCTGGAAAGGCCCCTTCACACCCTTGCTGTGACCCAAGAAGTTACCCGCCCCACCTGTCCCCACTCGAGAGGAATCCCGAGGGTCCTGCAAAGACTCAAGAGGAGCCCCGTTTTCCCCTGCTGAGCTCCAGATGAGGGGCCCTTTCCCTACTCTGTCGGGAAAGGATTGGCAGTGTTCCCCTCGCATGTCAATAGGAGGTGCTAGCACCTGGAGAGTCGGGAGGAGTCTCACAGTTTGGGCCACCATTCCCCAATACCACAAATGCCTCATGCACTCCAGATGAACCTGACTGCCCTGCACTGCCTCAACTGTCACCCCGAGGCTCGACTCTGGCATAGTATCCCTTGTGATAGCCCTGGGGTACCTCGAGTTCAAGCCACTGATCCCTGTATCTGCTCGACAGGGACCAGGACTCTGTTGTTGCAGTTGGGGAGGAAAGCGGCTGTGCACATCTCCAGGCGAGATAAGGCCTGACTACTCCCCTGTGGGGGCTCCAGCGGAAACCCAAGACTTATGTCAGCATGGTCGAGGCAAGCTCAGGCTCCAGCTTCAGCACCAGACCAGGAGTGAGGACATGGAGAAGACTGGGGATGAATCCCCAGAGGCAACTCGCACATTGCTCGGAGACTGTTCTCTCCTGTGACCATAAGGGCAGCTTTCTGCGGGCCCCGTCTTAACTCGAGAGGACCCAACTGGGACTAGAGAAAAAACAGAAACTTCTCCCATGCCAGTGGAGTGAGGCCCTTGTCCACAGGGGCATCTCGGGGGAAATCACCCCTTCCCTCCTAGACTTGAAAAAGCTCCTTCACACCCTTGTTGTGACCAAAGACGTTCCCCCTCCCACCCGTCTACACTCGAGAGGAACCCCGAGGGTCCTGCCAAGACTCAACAGGAGCCCCGTTTTCCCCTGATGAGTTCCAGATGACAGGCCCTTTCCCTGCTCTTTCGGGAAAGTGTTCACGGCTCTCCCCTGGCATCCCAAGAAGAAGACCTCGAACGAGGAGAGACAGAACGAGCCTCAGGGGTCGGTCCATCATTCCCAAGACCCGCAAATGCCTCGCCCATTCCTGATGAGCCTCACTGCCCTGCATTTCCTCGACTGTCACACCGAAACTCGACTCCCGACACACTGGCACATGTGATAGCCCTCGGGTACCTCGAGGGCAAGCCACAGATCCCTGTGTCCGCTCGAAGGGGTGCTGGACACTTTTGCTTCAGATGGGGAAGAAAGCAGCTGTGCACGTCGCTAGGCATGACGAGGCCTGACTCCCTTGTGGGAGCTCCAGGGCAACCCCAAGACCTAGGTAAGCATGGGCGAGGCAAGCTCAGGCTGCGGCCTCAGCAACAGACGAGGCCTGGGGACCCAGTGATGACTGGGGAGGAAAACCCAGTGGCAACTCGCACGGAGACTAGCCTCTCCTGAGGCTACAGAGGTGGATCCCTGGGGTCCCCGTCATAACTCGAAAGGACCCCGCCGCAACTCGAGGAAAACCAGAAGCTTCTCCCTTGCAGGCAGAGTGAGGGCCTTGTCCACTGCAGCATCCCGGGGGAAATCACCCGTTCCCTCCTGGACCTCGAAATGCTCCTTCTCACCCTTGCTGTGACCCCAAAATTTCCTGCCCCACCCGTCCCTACTGGAGATGAAGCCTGAGGGTCCCGCCAAGACTCAAGAGAAGCACCGATTTCCCCTGCTGAGCTCCAGATGAAGGGCCCTTTTCCTGTTCCATCGGGAAAGATTTTGTGGTGTTCCCCTCGAAACCCAAGAGGAGGTGCTCACACCTTGATAGTTGGGAGGAGTCTCACTGGTTAGGCCACCATTCCCCAAGACCCCCAAATGCCTCGTCCACTCCAGATGAATCTGACTGCCCTGCACTTCCTCGACTGTCACCCTGAGCCTCGACTCCAGCACACTGGCATGTGTGACAGCCTTGGGGTACCTTGAGGGCAAGACACAGATCCCTGTATCCGCTCAACAGGGACCCGGACACTGTTGCTGCAGTTGGGGAGGAAAGCTGCCGTGCACGTCTCCAGGAGAGACAAGGCCTGACTCCCCTGTGGGGGCTCCAGTGCAAACCCAAGTTCTATGTTAGCATGGGCGAGGCAAGCTCAGGCTCCAGCTTCAGCACCAGACCAGGACTGAGGACCCGGCGACGCCGGGGGATGAATCCCCAGATGCACCTTGCATATCATTCGGAGACTGTCATCTAATGTGGCCGCAAGGGCAGGTTTCTGGGGTCACATCGTATTTCAAGTGGACCACACACCGGCACCCGAGAAAAACCAAAAACTTCTCCCTACAGTTAGACTGAGGCCCTCGTCCACGGGGGCATCTCGGTGGAAATCAACCCTTCCCTCCTAGACCTTGAAAGGCTCTTGCACACCCTTGTTGTGACCAAAGATGTTCCCCGCCCCACACTTCTCCACTCGAGAGGAACCTTGAGGGTCCCGCCAATTCTCAAGAGGAGCCCCGTTTCCCCCTGCTCACCTCCAGAAGACGGGCCCTTTCCCTACTCCGTCGGGAAAGTGTTCACGGCTCTCCCCTGACATCTCAAGAAAAGGCGCTCGAACGAGGAGAGACAGGACGAGCCTCAGGGGTCGGTCCCTCATTCCCCCGACCCCCAAATGCCTCGTCCATTCCTGAAGAACCTCACTGCCCTGCACTGCCTCGACTATCACCCCGAGACTCGACTTCCAACACACTGGCACGTGTGACAGCCCTGGGGTACCTTGAGGGCAAGCCACTGATCCCTGTATCCGCTCGACAGGGACCGGGACACTGTTGCTGCAGTTGGGGAGGAAAGCGGCTGTGAACATCCCCAGGCAAGATGAGGCCTGACTCCCCTATGGGAACTCCAGGGGAACCCCAAGGCCTATGTCAGCATGGGTGAGGCAAGCACAGTCTCCGGACTCAGCACCAGACGAGGACTGAGGACCCGGCAACGTCTCAGGAGGAATCCCACAGGTGCCTCACAACTTGCATGGAGACTAGCCTCTCCTTAGGCCAAAACGGCTGTCCCTGGGGTCCCCGTCGTTACTCGAGTGGACCCTGGGGCAACTCGAGGAAAACGAGAAGCTTCTTCCCTGCAGGGAGGGTGAGTCCTTTGTCTGCTGCAGCATCTCGAGGGATATCACCTCTTCCGTCTTGGACCTAGAAAGGCTCCTTCATACCCTTGTTGTGACCTAGGCAGTTCCCC
>SJYW01019715.1:38030-49502 GCA_006410735.1 Raphicerus campestris | reverse complement strand
GGAGTTGAACACGACCAAATGACTAACACTTTCACTTTCACTTTTGACCTACAATTCTATGTAGTTCCTATTACACAACATAGTGATTTAATATTTCTCTACATTTCAAAATGTGAAATAGAGTACAGGGGGTGATCAAGTTAAAATGACATCATTAAGGTGGGCCCTAATCCCATATGACTGGTAACCTTATAAACAGGGGAAATTTGGCCACAGAGACAGACATGTACAGAGGAATGACTATGTGAAGATCCAGAGGAATGTCATCTATAAGCCAAGGAACCCTGGAAGCTACCAGAAGTTTGGAAAGGGCCATGGAAGAAATTTTCCCTCACAGCCCTCAGAAAGAGCAGACCCTGCCAATGCTTTGATCTCTGACTTCCAGGCTCCAGAACTATGAGACAATATATGTCTGTTGTTTAAACCACCCTGTTTGTGGCACTTTGCTATCTGAAAGTCCCAGTACAATGACCACAAATATGATTTCCCGATGCTCAAAGCCAAAGGCCCCTTCTTACACACTCTGATTGACCCATCTGCACTTTTTAACCCTGTTAGCCACTTTCCTTTTTAAAATTTGAGAGTGAGATGGAATAAACTTTGAGAGTGAGGATGGTGAGATGGAATAAACCAGAGCTCTAAAATTAGGCCAAGTGTTAGTCATTCAACCATGTCTGACTGTTTGTGACCCCATGGACTATAGCCCGCCAGGCTCTTCTGTCCATGGAATTCTCCAGGCAAGAATACTGGAGTGGGTTGCCATTTTGTTCTCTAAGAGTTAAGTCAAGCTGGGCTCAAATTCTTGGGTAATTTTATTCCTCGTTTCTGCACCCATGAAATAGAATTTGTATCTCCCTCATATAGTAGTTGTGAGGATTACATGAGATGATGCATGTGAAATATGTCATACAACTAAGCACAACATAATATAAACTAAATGTTAGCTCTGTAGTCAAGCTGGGAAGAACTTAGAGGTTGAGTGGTCAGCCAGTGTACCAGGCCAGATGGCAAGACCCTGGAAGTGAGCCCCTGATGGTGATTTAGCAGGGTAGGTGTTCGTCCCTTCTCTGCACTCTGACCTTTCTACTGTACTTAGCAGGCTGGCCACTCTCATGGGTGCATTGTCTCATTAGATTTTAAGATGATTGGTGGTAGACATATTAACTATTTCAAGGATGAAGAAATGACTGAATGGGGAAAATCTAATAGAGCATTCTTAGCCTATCCAAGGGCTCAGTGTTTGTGCTGTTGTGTCAAGGCTCATCGTGGAAAGCAGTGAGCTGCATGAGTCTGCAGGATGACAGAAGCTGCTCTTAATGAGTTGATTGTTTGGATTGAATTGTGTTTTTATCAAGTTCTCAACAACCCCGTCTGCCAGGACTGTGTAAACAATTCTTTTTGTAAATCACTACTGGAGCCAACCCGAATGAGTGATGAAAATGCACTTTCAACATATTGTTTGAAACTGTAGGCACAAGGACTGTGTATTACTGTCATTTCTGTGATTTCATTATCAGAATTGTCCACTTGTGCTTCACAGATGCAGAGATAACAGCAAGACTGACATTTTAGAATAGCAGTTTGTCACTTTAAGAATGCAGAAGGCCAAACCAGAAAGAACATTCATTTCATGGGCCAAAATTTTCTATGGCAGTAATCCTAGAAATCACAAATGTAGGTAGATCGGAACTTGTTGGTTCCTGTGTCATTTCACAAATGTCATTCAGCTGGCTGTGTAGAAGAACGGGCTTCCTCAGCAAACACTAATTTTCTTTAATGAATAATCGACAGACTCTTTGTATTCCTTATTATATGTGACTCTGAGGTGGGTTTGCATTGATTTTGTTGTAAATCAAACATAAGCTTCTGTTTCACATCAGTCTGAGGGCTATCTTTTCTAGCTGTTCAGGAGTCTGAATAGCTTTTTCAAACAACTCCATATTTACTCAGTTTACCCACAGCTTCACCCCTACCCTCCATTTATTCTAGTCTAGAGAAAAATNCAGTCTGAGGGCTATCTTTTCTAGCTGTTCAGGAGTCTGAATAGCTTTTTCAAACAACTCCATATTTACTCAGTTTACCCACAGCTTCACCCCTACCCTCCATTTATTCTAGTCTAGAGAAAAATATTTCTCAGGGCAGGTGTAGAGAGAAAAAAATCATGGTAGAATTTTTCTAGTGCTATTCAGGGAGCTTAAAATAAAAAGCTGTATTTATACTTCATTGAGTAAGAAGGTTGGCTTGGCTAAAAAAGCTGGCAAGCTTTAATAAAATACAAGATTTAAAAAGAGGCAACAGTTGTGTTACTACCCCCACCCCCTTGCAAATATAAAACACAAGGCAGAGAGTGGCAGGAGATGAAGCTGAATAATGAGGCATTTTTCTAAGAAAGAGGAGTAGTAAAGGGATTCTCAACTCTGGGCCAAATCCTTGGCCTCACCCTGGCCTGATTCAGTGCAGTCCAGTTTACTCTCTACTGTAAGACTCAGAGAAAGTAGGATGTACACAATCAGTATCCTTTTGTGTCTTCCCTTTTATAGGTCCAAGTTGTCTTGAAATACCCTGACATGGATGTTCTCATCTCAGTGTTACTTATAACACTGAAAACTTGGAAATATTTCAAGCATCAAACAGAACTGGTTAATTAAACTATGATGCAGCTAAGTGATAGCCATGTTGTAGAAAAGGGATTGAATGACATGGGATGATATTTACACTATATCAATAATTAGAGAAAAAGCAGATTATATGATAGTCCAGTAGGAGCTTCATAAAATGTGTACAAATATCCAGAGAAGTCTGGAATATGATTTCTCAAATTGTTAACAATGGCTGTTTCTGGGTTGTAGAATTAAAGATGGATTTTCTTTTCCTTTATGCTTTTAAAATGTTCTCTACGATGATAATGAATGTGTATTAACTTTATAATCAGAAAAAGAGAGGGTACCTCTTTACCCCTTGTAAATGCTGTTGTAGTGGCCTGAATGGTGGCACACCCTGCCTGCCCCCCCACCAATATATGTAAGTTTCCTAGTCTTTGGAGCCTGTGAATGGGACCTTATTTGGAAAGAGAGTGCAGATGTAATTAACTTAAGGGTCTCAAGATGAGATCGCCCTGGACTGTTCAGATAGGCTGTAAATCCAGTGACAAGTCTCTTTATGAAAGACAGAAGAGGAGAAGGCACAGACGCAGAGAAGAAAGCCATGAAGCTGGAGTGGAATTTGGCCATAAACGAAGGCATGCTGCCAGTCATGAGGAACCAGAAGAGGCAAGGGAGCATTCACCCCTAGGTCCTCCTGGAAGGGGCACATACACCTACTGACACCTTGATTTTGAACTTCTAGAATTGTGAGAAAATTTCTGTTGTTTTAAGTTTGTGGTAATTTGTTACAGGAACCATGGGAAATTAGTATGCACTACAACGGGCCAGATAGTCCACTGACTATTCCTTCTGCACAGATATCTGACCAGACTCCTCTCTGGCTCTCCTCAGCCCTGAACCACAGTTTTCACCATCTTCAAGGTGCTATGCCAAGCTCTGTTGCCAGCTCATCGTCCATCCCTGTGGCATGTCTCCTCCCTCCCTTAACTTTTCACTCTTGCTTGTGAGATCTTCCTTTGATCACTACACTCCTCCTGTGTTGTCTGGTCCAGGCTGCGAGCTTGTCCTCTGGGTGTCTCTGGCAATTAGACAACTGTAGATTCACATTCACAAAAGGGCCCTAGTGGCTGCTGAAGGCCTCTGTATTTTCAGAGGAGATCCATTGACTTTCACTGTCCTTTCAAATATCTGTAATGACTTCAAGAGGCACCCACATGACAGGGGCACCCAGGATACTTGGGCTACATCATTATCCAGTTAGAGGAGAAAGGGAAATTCTTTATAGCAACGTGAGGAGAAATCATTCCCAAAGTCCCTGAAGAGATTCCCAGAGACCAGAGGTAGATAGTTTGCAGATCCTTTGTTGTTCCTGTTGGCAGAGCAAGTGAAGATAGCCCACTGGTGACTTGACCCTGCACATGGCAGCTTCATCTCCCATCCTTCGCTGATGGTCCAGTAATCCCTAGGTGCCAGGTTCTCCCCTCCTGCCATTGTTCCCACTCTCAGTTCTGCCTGGGACGAAGCCCTCATCCAGCATGGTCCTCTTAGCCTGACTCATCCCATGCCTCCTACCCAAGTCCTTCAGATCTGGCTCTGAGCCCCACTCCTCATTTTCCAGGCCTAGCCTCTTGTGTCTCTTTAGCAGCATGGCCTCCCCTCTACCTCTGTTTCGGTCTCCATGCGTGGAAATGATCTCTTTGTGGAAGTGGGATGTTTTCAAGTTCATGTTACCTGATGATATGATATCCACAAGATAAAGGAAAGAAGAAATGAAGCAAACCCTCAAGTGAATGAAATTACTGTCTGTGGCTGAATAATCTCTGCAAAAAAAAAGGCTGTAGTAAATCACTGCTATGAAAATATTTTCCCTTCTGCCCCCTGGATCCATGTGATAATTCCCTAAGCAAAGCTCTCATTTTATTTTGCAAGGGAAAAAAAAAAGAAACTGATGAGAAAAGGTTGAACAGGGGCTTCCCAAATGTGAGAAAATGCTTGCCTTGCATGATCATAATAAAAAAAAAAAGGAGTTGATCTGTTTGGCTTTTTCTTCCCTACTGCACTGGGAACTACTTGAGGCAAGCAGCTTCTGGATTCCTAGCACTTAGTGCAGAGTTGGTGCTCCTTAGATATTCGTGGAATGGATGAATAAATATTTTGCTCACAGCCCTGTGCTTTTAGTTTGGGAACTGTCAAGAGAGAAGCAGAGCAAACACATTGATATAAGATCTGCTGTTTGTCTGGATTAGTGTCCCAAAGCCCTTTGGACAAGACCTTCCTATCACCCATCTCAGAAGCATGAAAGATTTTCAGCAGGTGAGAATGGGGGAAAGCTGATAACGTTTTCTCTTTTCAGTCTAGAAAAAGTATTAGCAAGGAGCTTTATGCTGGGAGGTGATAAGGGATGCCACTCACAATTGGGCAGATCAATGCCCAGTCCCTCAGTGGTCAGCAAACACAGTGGTGACAGAGGAGGTGGTGCTCAGAGACTAATCAACTTAGGTCCTGACATCCCTCCACCACAAGACCCAGGATTGCAGGAATAATCAATGCAAGCTATACTGCTTGTGCTAAGACAAGACAGGACAGGAATTGGTTTTCAGTGGCTACTGTCAGCCTCTAGANGCTCTGAGCCCCACTCCTCATTTTCCAGGCCTAGCCTCTTGTGTCTCTTTAGCAGCATGGCCTCCCCTCTACCTCTGTTTCGGTCTCCATGCGTGGAAATGATCTCTTTGTGGAAGTGGGATGTTTTCAAGTTCATGTTACCTGATGATATGATATCCACAAGATAAAGGAAAGAAGAAATGAAGCAAACCCTCAAGTGAATGAAATTACTGTCTGTGGCTGAATAATCTCTGCAAAAAAAAAGGCTGTAGTAAATCACTGCTATGAAAATATTTTCCCTTCTGCCCCCTGGATCCATGTGATAATTCCCTAAGCAAAGCTCTCATTTTATTTTGCAAGGGAAAAAAAAAAGAAACTGATGAGAAAAGGTTGAACAGGGGCTTCCCAAATGTGAGAAAATGCTTGCCTTGCATGATCATAATAAAAAAAAAAAGGAGTTGATCTGTTTGGCTTTTTCTTCCCTACTGCACTGGGAACTACTTGAGGCAAGCAGCTTCTGGATTCCTAGCACTTAGTGCAGAGTTGGTGCTCCTTAGATATTCGTGGAATGGATGAATAAATATTTTGCTCACAGCCCTGTGCTTTTAGTTTGGGAACTGTCAAGAGAGAAGCAGAGCAAACACATTGATATAAGATCTGCTGTTTGTCTGGATTAGTGTCCCAAAGCCCTTTGGACAAGACCTTCCTATCACCCATCTCAGAAGCATGAAAGATTTTCAGCAGGTGAGAATGGGGGAAAGCTGATAACGTTTTCTCTTTTCAGTCTAGAAAAAGTATTAGCAAGGAGCTTTATGCTGGGAGGTGATAAGGGATGCCACTCACAATTGGGCAGATCAATGCCCAGTCCCTCAGTGGTCAGCAAACACAGTGGTGACAGAGGAGGTGGTGCTCAGAGACTAATCAACTTAGGTCCTGACATCCCTCCACCACAAGACCCAGGATTGCAGGAATAATCAATGCAAGCTATACTGCTTGTGCTAAGACAAGACAGGACAGGAATTGGTTTTCAGTGGCTACTGTCAGCCTCTAGAACACAATTGGAAGGTAGCTCCAGAGTGGTAGGTTCCTTCCTGGGATGGAATAGAAGGATGATCTTCCTAGTCATGAGTCTTGGGGGCCAAGCCAAATGGTGTCTTATAACTGAACTTCAGAAAGTTTTGCATCTGGAAGAAAAAGACAACCTATAGCTGGGAAGGAAAGCCAGAAAATCAAGAGCTGAACAGTTAGTCAAACAGGTCACCATTCTGGAAGGGTTGTACTAGCTGGAAGCCAGATGAGAATCAGGGAGCAAGCAGAGAGGAGAACAATGTGGCAGGGGTCAAAACTGGTGTCTAAAATAATTTCATGAACACAGCCTTCCTCTGCATGTCCCGCATGCTTTGTGGGGCAAGGGGCAGGCTCTTGAAGCTCAAGAATGGCTGTTTTCTCCATTTCCTGGCCCAGTCAGATTAGCCTAGGGCTGACAACCACGAAAAATGGCAGGTTTTGGGCGGGAGTGAGATTAGTATACCCCTCCCAAAGGCATTACCACGTTGAAAGGTTAATTTGAGGATTAATGATACAATATCCTTTGTGAAACACAGAACACTACACAGTACAAGTCACCAAATATTTACTGAACTTATTGCATGTAAGACTCTCTCATTAACTTAAGGATGGTATAGAGATGGGTATCAAATTCCATGTTCTCCCTAAATATAGAGTGTCTTATCTTAGATGATAAAGACATGAAGAGAGATGGGGAAAGACAGGTCATGTTCCAAGTACAATGCCAGGTAAAGTGGGGTGGGGACAGGAAATGAAGCAGGAAAGATATGTTAGGGTAGACTCCAGTGCCAGCCACCAGCAGGTATTACTTAGAACGTTAGTTGGATAGTACTGTGTAGACATGTGGAAGCACTTGGGCTAATCCAGTGGTCTAAGTAGAGATGATGTGGGTCTGACTTAACTCTGGTGGCACTGGGACAAGAATAGAGACAGGACTGATGGACACTGGGGAGGTGAATTGGCTCTGACTTGGTGACTGATGGATTGTTGGGAATAAGGTAGAGAGGAAACAAAGATGACAGCAAGCTTTCAAACCCAGGGGAGTAAATGAATAGGATCACTCATAGAAATTGAGAAAGCAGCTGGGGTCATTGATTTGAAAGTGGGCATTTGTTTGGTTTTCAGCATGCTGGCTTTGTGCTAGTTGACCATCTGAATAAAGGTACCCCAAATGCTACTGAAAATGTGAAATGAGACTAGCACAGACCCCTTGCCATAGGTTTCCTGTGTGCTCCCTACCTGCACACCACCTTCCCTTACAGCTACACTTGTAATGAGTTTCTGTTAGCTCTGTATGGACAGTGACTTTGCTCAGTGTCTTTTGTTCAATGAGAAGTTACAGGTTCACAATATGGTTTTTTTAATTAGTGAGCTAGTGATTAGGAGTAAGGTCAAGACTAAGTCTGATGGATAACAATGACCAAAGTGATCATCAAACCACTGGTAGATTAAATCAGTGAAGGGGTGTTTTGGGTTGAACTGCCTCTCCAAATTCATGTGTTGAAGTCCTAGCTTCCAGTACCTTGGAATATGTGCCCTTATTTGGAGATAGGGTCTTTATAGAGGTAATTAAGCTAAAATAAGATAAAGAGGGTGAGTCCTAAACCAATATGACTAGTGTCCTTATAAAAAGGGGAAATTTAGACAGATACAGACATGTATACATAGNTAGGAGACAGGGGTCTTTATAGAGGTAATTAAGCTAAAATAAGATAAAGAGGGTGAGTCCTAAACCAATATGACTAGTGTCCTTATAAAAAGGGGAAATTTAGACAGATACAGACATGTATACATAGGGAAGGAAAAATAATTTTCCCTTTATCCTTTTAGGTTCTTGGCTAAGACCCTGTGTAACGGGAGAAAAGCAAACAAGTTTAATAATGTGTATACCTCCTGTATGCATGAGAGATACCCAGGAAAACCAAGCAATTCTCCCAGATGGCCCAAGCCATCACATTAAATACCGTCTCCAGGTAAAGAGAGAAGAAAATGTTAGGGGCAGGGGAATCAGTTAACCTGAGAGGTAACCAGGAACAAAGATACCATTATCATGCAGCTTTAGGTCCATTCTCCATAGATTTTTCTGGAAATGTGGACATTCTCTTCTTGGTATACAGGGGGAGACACACTTATAAATGGAGGTTTCTCTTATTTCTCTTTTTGTAAATCTCTCTTACAAAAGAATAACTTCTAGTTGACTTTCACAGCTTCTCCTGTATCTGTTATTTCTTAAAAATAAACAGTTCAAGATAATCATTGTGTTAAAGAGGCATATTTTAGGGTGACATATCTTCTTGCTCCCCTTCGCATAGAAGGAAGATGATATCAAAGGGATTCAGAACATGTCTCCCCAAAATGTGCCACTTTGGCATGTGGATTATTTGGAGCCTGAGGACAATTGAGTTTCAAAAGTTTCAGGAGGAGCTTTTTACTCCTCTGAACTACACAGTAATTCAGTTATGCATATGTGTGTGTGTGTGTGTGTGTGTGTGTATGTGTGTGTATTCTTTTTCAGATTCTTTTCCCTTCTAGGTTATTACAAAATATTGAGTATAGTTCAATGTGCTATACAGTATGTCCTTATTGGTTATTTTAGTGTGTACATGTTAATCCCAACCTCCTAATTTATCCCTCCCCCATGCCTTTCCCTTTGGTTTGTTTTGTGTTTCTGTGGATCTGTTTCTCTTTTCAAGTATCTGTTCTTATTGTCCAGTGAATTACCCTCCTCCTTTCTGAAACACCAGATCCGCATCCCATCTCTTAGCTCAGGATGGCATATAAGCTTCAACTGCCCAACTTGCCCTTAGGTATCATATCTTTGGGGCTCCTGTACATGAGTCACGAAATTTGTTTTTGTATGGTTAATCTGTCTTATGCCAGTTTAATTATTAAACCAAACAAAGAACCCAGAAGGGTAGAGGAACATGTTTTCTTCTCCTTCATTATAAAGAGATACAAGGAAAAGATGGCCATTTACAAGCTAAGGAGAGAGGCCTGAAACAAATCCTTCCCACATAGCCTCAAAAGAAACCAACTCTGCCAACACATAGACCTCAGACTTCTAGCCTCCAGAACCGTTAGGCAGATTTCTGTCCTGTCAGCCATCTTGTTCGTGGGGATTTGTTATGGTGGCTCTGGCACACTAACAGAGGCTGAACATATGTAAGGGAGAAAAGAGCAGAGGACTCAAGTTCAAAGCATAAGATCACGTCTATCCAGAATGAAAGAAAACAGCAAATAGGAAGACCCCAAAATATATTGGTTATTATAGAGCTAGAAGGAGAACAGCAGTAATGTCATGTCATGGAAACTTCGGGAGGCAAGCATTTCAAAAGAGGGAGTGGCAGATAACAGTGCCAGATGTTACAAGGAACATGAATAGGACAGAGACTGAGTGGTTTTGTCATGAGGAGGTCATGGGGGTCTAACATGGTCTGTGGTAAGGGGCGGGGGATGAAGAAGGCAGGTGATGTGTAAACGGGAAGGAGGAGTGGAGACTGTGGTACTCAGATGTGTCTGAAGAGTGGGACAGGTTGCTGCCTCAGAATCAGCTGGGGAGACAAAAAACTGGATTTCTAAGCCTCAGCCCCAAATTGTATTCAGACTCCTTCGGTGTGGGGTAGGTTTAGAACTCTGCTTTCTTAAAAGCTCTCTACGTGTTTCTCATACACAGGTAGATTTCAGAACCACATGCTCAACTTTTATTGAAGGGAACTGGTGGTAAAGTAGAAGCGAGACAGAAAAAAAAAGACTGTTGATCAGGATTGACTAGAAAAGATTGAACTAACAGCCCCAAACCTCAGTGTTTTTAACTCTCTGTTGGTGAGGAATGTTGATTTCCTACTCCTGCTGTCTGACCATCATAAGCTAGGGGAGAGATCTCTGTTTAAGTCAGGCTGACAAAGCCTTTAATCATCTTGCTGCTATACCTTCTAGAACGTGAGGTCAGCTGCTCCTTTAAGGAAAAAGTGCATGGACATTTTATTGATATGTTTGCTCTTCTAAGCAAGTGATGTGTTACCTCTTTTCACAATTTATTGGCCAGAATGAGTCACATGAGCTTTCCTAACCATAAGGAGTGGGCAGTATGGACTGTTACGTATCTCACAAGAGAGGAGAACTGGGTGAAGACAAGTCATGTTTGCTTGGAAAGGAGCAGAGAAGTGGAAAAGTGTTTTCCACTTGGGAGAGAACTGAGCATGTGTGTAGGGCAAGAGAAGGGTACCAGAGGAAAGGAATTGTAAAGGGGAAAGGAAGAGGGTGAGAAAAAACAAGAATCAACAGGGTAAAGTTCTAGAAGGGGGATGGGCACAAAAGTGCCAATTAGGGTGGGCCTCACCTTGGAAAAAGGGATGTGTTTCTTCCTTAGATTCAAACATGCCCTAAAGACAGAGAATGATACGTCTATATGATTTTGTTGGGCATGGAAATTCTCATCATCACTATTACCAATATTATTCTGAGACTTGACCTGTCCTTCCTTTCTCCTCTCCAGATTTCTATTTACAATTCTTTCATATGAGAGTTCAGACAGTTCCAGCATTTCCAAAATTAACCCAAGGCGATTAGTCAACAGGACTGAATTAGCAGGGCATTCAAGAGTCAATTGTGTCTCTCCCATCTTAAAGGTAAAGTTGAGAGTTGAATCAAAGCATATACTTCAGGGTCTCCTATGAATGCGCAGTTTGGGGCTTTGGGGGCTGCATTTTCTTGTACAGGTTCCCATAAAATGGGAATGGCCATCAGCAAAGCATTACAATGTGAATTGTGTGTTCCCCTACCAGCTAGGTCATACTATGGCTTCCCCTGTACTTAGGATTCAAAGTCATGAAAAGCAGGATCTCCATCTGCAAGGGACCTTGAGAGAGAGGACCATGCTAAACTGACTAAAGTAAATAAAAATTGTTTCTATTTTTGGAAGCCCACATCAGAGACTGATTACTTGGTGACTTCCATTCTTGCTTTTGGCTAGCTTACTTCCCTAGCCTTGCATTTCAGATGCCTCTCCTCTTGTGCTCTCTATGGATATGGAGAATAATCCCTTATATACACAAAGACATTCTTATACTGCCCTACAGCCCTCATTTCAAACTCAGAACATCTTTTCTCTTTCCCATAAATGTATCCCAGTGGCTAATATGTGCCAGTTACTGTGGCTTTAAAATTAATAAGTTAATAAATCAGTCTTTGCTTTGAAAGA